>JAVJIF010000995.1:0-119916 GCA_038442645.1 Agave tequilana
TGTAACGCCCCGATCCGGAGGGTACCGGGACGTCACTGCGACGTACATACGCAGGTCAGAGATACCCTCACGTATATACGTTAAGCATCAGTACAAGCAGGAATCAGAGTACGACAAACGTAGCGTCCATTCACATGCCAACATAAGAAGTACAAAGTACAAGGTTATCACAGTTGTGACATACTCTTACATATCACATGCATTATATATCACAACCAAGCACAAAAGTACGATTTACAATATAATTACAAGATGCTCACGAGCTGAAGGAAGATCCCGCGAGCTAAAAGGAAAGTCTGGCACAATGGAAATCGAGACTAGTCAGCCTGCTCGGAAAGGAAAGCTTGGTCTTCCACAGAAGGCTCCACCTCAATCCAAGGTTCGGAACCTGAACATACAAATTCAAGGGAGTCAGGACCTCCCAAACAAGTGAACAGGTTACAGCCGAGCGGCATAAGGATAAGAGTATGAGAGTTGGTACAATATCATGGATAATCATTCAGCAAGTAAAAGAAGTATGACATGTTATAAACGAAAGGCATTGTATAAGCTCAAGTTACGACCTCATGAGACTAGTACTTTGAGGGAATAATCCAAACAAGGAAACCCTCATCTATATACCTTTATCTCATGTCACCGTAATCCAAGCGCATGCAACACCCACAATTAACGTCTTTTATTATTATTATTATTACTCGTCTTACCCTGATATCTAGCTATGTGAACTAGCGTCCCAGCACACATAGATCCATATCCGAGTAAAGCAAGATTGTTATTGGAAACCAGCGGGGGTATCAACGAACTATGTTTACAGTGGGTCCCGTGCATACCCGGGACCACGGCCCAGGATGTTCCGTTGCTTGGTGGACGGAACCTGCCGCAAGGCGATCAGGAGGGTCTTATAGGATGCCCTTATCAAGATGGTACCAAGAAGGAGGGAGCCAGCACTCCCCTCGTCGCCTGGAGGCCCACAGGTCAGACCGGAAATTTAGTTGCACAACATACCTAATACCACTGTAAACATGAACATGTATTGATAGCCGCATATTTCCCCCGACCCGATGCAAGTTGTCTTATTTTATGAATTTTTAGATAATTATCAGGTTTCGGGAATGAACAGGAGCAAGTCAGGAATATTGTAAAAAGGAGTATCAGGAGTACAATTTGTACTATCATGTAAATCAAGTTGGTAAATCATAAAGTCCGGTTTATCATTCCCGTTATAGTGATAATCATAGAAGTCAGGTGTATCATGCCTTGTGTTAATAGATAGCATGATAAGAGGTGATATTTGCAAGTAACAAGTCTTGCAAATAGCAATATAAAATACATGACCCAAAGATAATGTTCATAATCAAAGAAGTAATTAAGCATAGCAAATAGTCAAGATTAGTCGACTAGGGAGAACAAGTAGTCGACTTATGAAAGAGTTAGTCGACTATAGAAAGGGGACAAGTCGACTAGGAAGGCTGCGTTTGGGAGAGCTGCGTTTTCAGAAGAAAGTTAGTCGACTAGGGCGTTTGGGTTAGTCGACTGGTCAAGGCTGCGTCTCAAAGAGCCGCGTTTCAGGGGCTGCGTTAGTCGACTGGGAATAAGGGTTTGGTCGACTAATAGAGCCCGCGTCTCAGAAAGCCGCGTCTCCAGAAGGAAAGTTAGTCGACTAGGGAAAACATCAGTCGACTAATAAGGTGCGCGTCTCAAAAGACTGCGTTTTCAGAAAAGAGTTAGTCGACTGGTAAATAAGGGTGGTCGACTACAAAGTTGCGTTTTCAGAAATAAGGGTGCGTTTCAAAGGGATTAGTCGACTTATGAGTTGGTCAAGTCGACTAATGAAGTGCAAAACTGAGAGTAGGTCCTGTCATTTGAGGGCTGCGTTTTATTTACAAACATGAAATATATCCAAGTCTTGGCGAGTAGAATTACTCGCCTAAAATGCATCCGACGCAGAGAAACGCGGTCCCAATCCAAAGGAGGGTACCGGTCCTCACAAGTTGATGGAGAGGGGTTGTGGTTGTTTAGAGGAGATGGAGGTGCAAGTCTAGTTCACCACGCCAAATCGGGATTTTGCAAACGTTGTTGCGGGGGACGAATGTATAGTCCGTTAGAAAGAGGTCGACGAGGAGGTGAAGGTGGTATGCTTGGTGGAGGCTACGGTGGTGCAGGTGGTGGTGGAGATGGTGGTGAAGCTTTTTGGTGAAGATGGGTTTTTTGGAGGTTTTCTTGGTGAAGAGGTTGAAGAAGATGGTGTTTGTGGTTGGAAATGGAGGAGGAGTTGGAGGAGAATGAGGTGGAGGAATTTGTGGTGGATAAAATAGATTTGGTGGGTGGTGGTAATGGCCGGCCAAGGGAGCTTGGTGGTCTTGTTGGCTGTTGGAGCTTGCTGGAACCAAGAAGGTGAAGGAAAATGAAAGAGAGAGAAGATGGGAGTTATATATATAGAAGGGGGAAAATAATATAATATGAGCCACTTTCACTTTCCCCAAAGAATGGTGCGTTCTCAAAGCTGCGTCTAGGCAAAAATGAGCCAAACGCGAGATTCAAGGCTGCGTCCAATAGAAAACGCAAAGGTGCGTTTCAAAGAAAAGACAAAAGGACATGGGTGGTTGGACTTGAGTTGATTGGCCCATAAGCATTAAATGCAGCAAGGGAAGGGTCTCCGCCGCATTAATTTGCTGAGTCCAGTGGCAAAACTCGCGTTTGAGGAAGGAGAGAGAAAATGGAAAAGAGAAGAGTGAAGCAGTTGAATGATTTCCCGGTATCTGGGAAAATACCGAGAACTTCGGAAAGGTCCAAAAAATTGAAGTATCCCGAAAGCTCCCCAACAATTCTTAAAAATAATAATATTATATAAAGATTTTTGGTGGAATCGATTTTCAGAAATTCTATTCCATTTTCAAAATAAAATCCTGGAATCCACTATGAACGGTGTCTACACCGGGTAGGCTGGATTTTTGATAAAATCTGAAAAATCCCAGAAAATGCCTGAAGGAAGAAAATATAATTTTAAGAAGGAATGTGAAAGCGAATCCAAAAATTTGATTCCAATTGTGAACTAAAATTCCTGGAATCAACCAGTGATACTGGCCGACACCGGTTTTGAAGATTTACAATTTAATTCCGAAAAATTCCAGAAAATCATGAAAAATCTAGAATATTAAAAAATAATATTTGAAACTAAAATTAGTCAAATCTGAATTCCAAACAGATCAAATCATGCAGTACTGCTATATGAGTAAGTATTTAAATAGCAGGAAATAAAATAAAATAATAATAATAAAATGCACCAAAAATCAGGATACGTAACTGTGCACGTATACTGAGGATGGGGTGTTACAACCTATCCACCTTACAAAAAATTTCGTCCTCGAAATTTCAGGAAGGGGAAGATGACGATAGAGAAGAATAGGAAGAAAGGATTTTACCAACTAAGTTGAAAATAGTTGAGGGTAACGCTCACGAATAACGTCCTCTCGTTCCCATGTGGCTTCTCCTGGCACATGTCTATTCCAAGAAACCAATACTAATGGTATTGCCTTATTCTTCAATGTTTTGATACTTTTGTCCAGGATGGCCATCGGTTGCTCTTTATAAGACAGATCTGACTGTAGTTCCAGTTCGGAGTGATCTAGAATGTGACCCTCATCCTTGACATACCTCCTCAACTGTGATACATGGAACACATTGTGTACTCCTTCTAAAGATGGAGGTAATGCCAATCGGTAAGACACATCACCCACACGATCCAAAATTTCGAATGGGCCGATGTATCTCGGACTAAGTTTTCCACGAGTACCGAACCGGATTACCCCTTTGGTGGGTGATATCTTCAAAAACACATGATCACCTGTTCTAAATTCCAAGAGTCTTCTATTAGTGTCTGCCCAACTCTTTTGTCGGCTTTGTGCTGCCTGAAGATGATCTCTGATAATTCGGACTTTGTCTGTTGTCTGAACTAGAATGTCTGGTCCCATAAGTCTTCTTTCGCCGACTTCGTCCCAACATATCGGTGACCTGCATTTCCTCCTGCCATACAATGCCTCAAATGGGGCCATTTTGATACTAGCCTGATAGCTGTTATTATAAGAGAATTCTACCAAATGAAGATAGTCTTCCCATGACCCTCTAAATTCTATCATGCAGGCTCGTAACATGTCTTCAAGGATCTGGATAGTCCGTTCAGATTGTCCGTCTGTCTGGGGGTGATATGAAGTACTGAATTTCAGACGAGTTCCTAAATTTTCTTGGAGACTTTCCCAGAAATGTGATCGGAATCTCGTGTCTCTATCTGACACGATACTAACTGGAACTCCATGTAGACGAACAATTTCTTTCATATATTTTTCTGCAAGAACTTCTGTTGACTGACCTACTCTGAAAGGTAGGAAGTGAGCTGCTTTTGTGAGGCGGTCAATGATTACCCATACTGCATTATTACCCTTAGGACTGCGAGGTAGTGCTGTGACAAAATCCATGGTGATATGTTCCCACTTCCACTCGGGTATTGGCAAGGGCTGAAGAAGTCCAGCTGTTCTCTGGTGTTCTATCTTTACCTGCTGGCAAACTAAGCACTTGGCCACATGCTGGGCTATCTCCCTTTTCATGGCATTCCACCAGAACTTCTGTTTCAAGTCTTGATACATTTTATTTCCTCCCGGGTGTATGGAATAGGCCGAACTATGTGCCTCTGCCAAAATTTTCTGTCGCACTTCTCCTTGGGGGACACAAATCCTGTTACCAAATATAATGCGTTATCTGAATGAATACGGAGGTCAGTTCTCAATCCAGCTTCTATTTGAGCTCTGAATTTCTGCAATCTGGGGTCTTCTTTTTGAGCTTCTTTAGTCTCATCCATCAAGGTTGATTGAATCTGAAAGGTCATCAACTGTCCCGTTTTATCAATTCCTTGTACTATCATTAAGTCCAATTTTATGATATCCTGAATCAACTCCTTCTGTTGCGTAAGTTGTACTAGCATTTTATTCTCTGGCTTCCTGCTCAATGCATCTGGTACTGTATTGACTCTGCCTGGATGATACTGTAAATCTATATCATAATCTGCCATTAATTCAAGCCACCGTCTCTGTCTCATGTTTAATTCTTTCTGCGTGAAAATATACTTTAGACTCTTGTGATCAGTGTAGATTAGCACCTTCTCTCCCAGAAGATAATGTCTCCAGATCTTTAATGCGAA
This sequence comes from Agave tequilana, assembly GCA_038442645.1. Classification (NCBI taxonomy): domain Eukaryota; kingdom Viridiplantae; phylum Streptophyta; class Magnoliopsida; order Asparagales; family Asparagaceae; genus Agave; species Agave tequilana. The sequence goes on from JAVJIF010000995.1 coordinate 5,192, forward strand.
TATTACAGCTGCCAGCTCTAAGTCATGAGTTGGGTAATTTCTCTCATGTGGTTTCAGTTGCCTGGATGCATACGCTATGACATGATCATGCTGCATTAATACACACCCTAGGCCTTTCCCGGATGCATCAGTATATAACCATCCCTCCTCTTCCTGAGGGAGTCCTCAAAATTGGAGCTGTAATGAGTCTTTCCTTTAATTGTTCAAATGCTGCGGTACATTCCTCCGTCCATATATATTTTTCTCCTTTCCGGGTGAGCTTCGTTAACGGGGCTGCAATCTTAGAAAAATCTTGGACAAAGCGCCTGTAATATCCGGCTAATCCAATAAAACTCTTAATTTCTGTTACTGTCCTTGGAATAGGCCAGTCCTTCACTGCCTGAATTTTACTGGGGTCTACTGAAATTCCTTCTTCTGAAATTATGTGCCCAAGGAAGGCCATACTATTTAACCAGAATTCACACTTGCTTTGCTTAGCATGAAGTTGTTCCTGTTGGAGAGTCTGTAACACTATTCTCAAGTGGTCTGCATGCTCTCTGTCGTTCTTCGAATAGATTAAGATGTCATCTATAAAAACAACCACAAACTGATCCAAATATGATGAGAACACTCTATTCATCAAATCCATGAAAACCGCAGGGGCATTGGTGACTCCGAAAGGCATAACTAGAACTCATAATGGCCATAACGAGTTCTGAACGCTGTCTTTGGAACGTCTTCTTTCTTTACCTTTAGCTGATGATAACCTGATTGCAAATCCAACTTTGAAAATACACGAGCTCCATGAAGCTGATCAAACAGATCATCAATTCTTGGTAAGGGGTACTTGTTCTTGATGGTAACCTTGTTTAACTCTCTGTAATCTATACACAACCGCTTACCACCGTCCTTTTTGTTTGCTAAGAGCACTGGAGCTCCCCATGGTGAAGCACTTGGTCTAATCAATCCTTGTCAGAATATTCTTGTAGCTGCTTCTTTAGAATTTCTAACTCAATGGGTGCCATTCTGTATGGAGCTTTGGATATCGGAACTGTGCCTGGAAGGGTATCAATGGAGAACTCAATTACCCTATCGGGTGGAAGTCCTGAGATCTCCTTAAATACTTCTGGAAACTCATTCCAAACTGATACTCTCTTCTTCTGGATCTCACCAGTAGTCATCTGTGCTTTTTCCTTGGTAGGTTGTGTTCTCCTTCAAATTGGAATTCAGGCTGAAGTGGCATTCTGAAAATAACTTTCTTGTTTCGACAATCAATGACTGCATGGTATTTACTGAGCCAAGTCATGCCTAAGATTACGTCGTACCCTTTAGTATCTAGTACGAGCATATCCACCGTTAATGTCCTGTCACACAGTTCCACCGGACAATTTACACAAACTCTATTAGAGATGACTACTCCGTTACCGTACTTATCTCCCACTGGTGGTCTAAATATTCAACAGGTATAGAGTTCAAAGCAATGAAGCTATCTGATATGTAACAATGAGAAGCGCCAGAATCAAAGAGGGCTGAGACAGGTTTAGAGTGCACCATGATCTTACCTGTTACCACTTCTCAGAAGTTTGGGCCTCTTCCGCTGTTAAGTTGTAGGCCCGTCCTCTTCCACGACCTGCAGTTGTTCTTCCTCCCCTTGGCTGGGCGGATAACTTGTTGTGGGGGAGGGGGAAGGGCCCTCCTAACCATTTGTCCTTGGTTCCTCTGTCCCATAGGTGCAGGAAGTGCCAGTAGGGTCCTATTCATCGTCCCAGTTCTCTTAAGGGGACAGCCTTCTATTGTGTGATCACCAGATCCACATGCCAGGCACAACCCATTAGCCCTGCGACAGTCCTTTTGCAAATGACCTGGCCTCTGGCAATAATTACAAACAGGAACTATTTGAGTTGTCTGAGGAGGGGCTGGTCGATATGGTCTTCTAACCATTGGGGCCCTTACAGCTCTGACTGGACCTCCTCTGCCCAGTTGTTGGAATGGCCTTTTCATGGCCTGTTTCCTCATCTGATCAAGATTCTTTTTCTCCAATCCTCGCTCTACTTCCCGAGCTACAGTAAGGACCTGGGAATATATTTTCAGCTGCTGGGGAATCAAAAGGACTTGAATATCCATTCGTAAGCCCTGCTGAAATCTGCTTGCCCGTTTCTCCTCGTCAGCTATCATATACGGAGCGAAACGACTCAGCCTTAAGAACTCAGCAGCATATTCGTCAACAGATCGGGTCCATTGTTGAAGTCAGATGAATTGTTCTTCCATCTCCTTCTGAGCTGTGGTAGGGAAGAATCTATCATAAAAGCTCTTAGAGAACTGGTCCCAAGTGATGGGTCTGTCCAGTCTCGCTTCTTCAGCTAACCACCAGTTTCTAGCCACGTCCTTTAATTGAATCTTGGCGACTTCCACCTTATCTTCTTCTGGGATCCGGGCTGCCTTCAAGAGATCTGTTGTGTCAATTAGCCACTGCTCGGCATCTAGTGGTCTTTCTTCCCTCGTAAATATTGCCGGCTGCAACCGCCTGAAGTCTGACACGTTGCCTGGCCTCCGTTCTTGAGGAGCTGCTATCAATCCTTACCGGAGGAGTTCGGTCTGCCTTTGTTGATTCTCCACCATATTCTGGATAACCCTAAGAATACCAGCATTCTCTCCCACGGGTCCATTTGATGCTTGCCCGGAGTTGTTACGACCCGTCCTTCTATCCATACTTATGTTGGTAAAAGGAGACTGGAAACTGGAAAGATGGAAGGATTTTAGGACACAAGGAAAGGAATCAAGAAGGACTAGATAACTTTGTACATTGTAGTTGGCAATGGCAAATTCCATTAATTTGCTGCTTGATTGTACTATAGGTGTGAGAGCCTAGGCTCTGATACCAACCTGTAACGCCCCGATCCGGAGGGTACCGGGACGTCACTGCGACGTACATACGCAGGTCAGAGATACCCTCACGTATATACGTTAAGCATCAGTACAAGCAAGAATCAGAGTACGACAAACGTAGCGTCCATTCACATGCCAACATAAGAAGTACAAAGTACAAGGTTATCACAAGTTGTGACATACTCTTACATATCACATGCATTATATATCACAACCAAGCACAAAAGTACGATTTACAATATAATTACAAGATGCTCACGAGCTGAAGGAAGATCCCGCGAGCTAAAAGGAAAGTCTGGCACAATGGAAACCGAGACTAGTCAGCCTGCTCGGAAAGGAAAGCTTGGTCTTCCACAGAAGGCTCCACCTCAATCCAAGGTTCGAACCTGAACATACAAATTCAAGGGAGTCAGGACCTCCCAAACAAGTGAACAGGTTACAGCCGAGCGACATAAGGATAAGAGTATGAGAGTTGGTACAATATCATGGATAATCATTCAGCAAGTAAAAGAAGTATGACATGTTATAACGAAAGGCATTGTATAAGCTCAAGTTACGACCTCATGAGACTAGTACTTCGAGGGAATAATCCAAACAAGGAAACCCTCATCTATATACCTTTATCTCATGTCACCGTAATCCAAGCGCATGCAACACCCACAATTAACGTCTTTTATTATTATTATTATATTACTCGTCTTACCCTGATATCTAGCTATGTGAACTAGCGTCCCAGCACACATAGATCCATATCCGAGTAAAGCAAGATTGTTATTGGAAACCAGCGGGGGTATCAACGAACTATGTTTACAGTGGGTCCCGTGCATACCCGGGACCACGGCCCAGGATGTTCCGTTGCTTGGTGGACGGAACCTGCCGCAAGGCGATCAGGAGGGTCTTATAGGATGCCCTTATCAAGATGGTACCAAGAAGGAGGGAGCCAGCACTCCCCTCGGTCGCCTGGAGGCCCACAGTCAGACCGGAAATTTAGTTGCACAACATACCTAATACCACTGTAAACATGAACATGTATTGATAGCCGCATATTTCCCCCGACCCGATGCAAGTTGTCTTATTTTATGAATTTTTTAGATAATTATCAGGTTTCGGGAATGAACAGGAGCAAGTCAGGAATATTGTAAAAACAGAGTATCAGGAGTACAATTTGTACTATCATGTAAATCAAATTGGTAAATCATAAAGTCCGGTTATCATTCCCGTTATAGTGATAATCATAGAAGTCAGGTGTATCATGCCTTGTGTTAATAGATAGCATGATAAGAGGTGATATTGTCAAGTAACAAGTCTTGCAAATAGCAATATAAAATACATGACCGAAAGATAATGTTCATAATCAAAGAAGTAATTAAGCATAGCAAATAGTCAAGATTAGTCGACTAGGGAGAACAAGTAGTCGACTTATGAAAGAGTTAGTCGACTATAGAAAGGGGACAAGTCGACTAGGAAGGCTGCGTTTGGGAGAGCTGCGTTTTCAGAAGAAAGTTAGTCGACTAGGGCGTTTGGGTTAGTCGACTGGTCAAGGCTGCGTCTCAAAGAGCCGCGTTTCAGGGGGCTGCGTTAGTCGACTGGGAATAAGGGTTTGGTCGACTAATAGAGCCCGCGTCTCAGAAAGCCGCGTCTCCAGAAGGAAAGTTAGTTGACTAGGGAAAACATCAAGTCGACTAATAAGGTGCGCGTCTCAAAAGACTGCGTTTTCAGAAAAGAGTTAGTCGACTGGTAAATAAGGGTGGTCGACTACAAAGTTGCGTTTTCAGAAATAAGGGTGCGTTTCAAAGGGATTAGTCGACTTATGAGTTGGTCAAGTCGACTAATGAAGTGCAAAACTGAGAGTAGGTCCTGTCATTTGAGGGCTGCGTTTTATTTACAAACATGAAATAATATCCAAGTCTTGGCGAGTAGAATTACTCGCCTAAAATGCATCCGACGCAGAGAAACGCGGTCCCAATCCAAAGGAGGGTACCGGTCCTCACAAGTTGATGGAGAGGGGTTGTGGTTGTTTGGAGGAGATGGAGGTGCAAGTCTAGTTCACCACGCCAAATCGGGATTTTGCAAACGTTGTTGCGGGGGACGAATGTATAGTCCGTTAGAAAGAGGTCGACAAGGAGGTGAAGGTGGTATGCTTGGTGGAGGCTACGGTGGTGCAGGTGGTGGTGGAGATGGTGGTGAAGCTTTTTGGTGAAGATGGGTTTTTGGAGGTTTTCTTGGTGAAAGAGGTTGAAGAAGATGGTGTTTGTGGTTGGAAATGGAGGAGGAGTTGGAGGAGAATGAGGTGGAGGAATTTGTGGTGGAGAAAATGGATTTGGTGGGTGGTGGTAATGGCCGGCCAAGGGAGCTTGGTGGTCTTGTTGGCTGTTGGAGCTTGCTGGAACCAAGAAGGTGAAGGAAAATGAAAGAGAGAGAAGATGGGAGTTATATATATAGAAGGGGGAAAATAATATAATATGAGCCACTTTCACTTTCCCCCAAAGAATGGTGCGTTCTCAAAGCTGCGTCTAGGCAAAAATGAGCCAAACGCGAGATTCAAGGCTGCGTCCAATAGAAAACGCAAAGGTGCGTTTCAAAGAAAAGACAAAGGACATGGGTGGTTGGACTTGAGTTGATTGGCCTATAAGCATTAAATGCAGCAAGGGAAGGGTCTCCGCATTAATTTGCTGAGTCCAGTGGCAAAACTCGCGTTTGAGGAAGGAGAGAGAAAAATGGAAAAAGAGAAGAGTGAAGCAGTTGAATGATTTCCCGGTATCTGGGAAAATACCGAGAACTTCGGAAAGGTCCAAAAATTGAAGTATCCCGGAAAGCTCCCCAACAATTCTTAAAAATAATAAATATTATATAAAGATTTTTGGTGGAATCGGTTTTCAGAAATTCTATTCCATTTTCAAAATAAAAATCCTGGAATCCACTATGAACGGTGTCTACACCGGGTAGGCTGGATTTTTGATAAAATCTGAAAAATCCCAGAAAATGCCTGAAGGAAGAAAATATAATTTTAAGAAGGAATGTGAAAGCGGAATCCAAAAATTTGATTCCAATTGTGAACTAAAATTCTTGGAATCAACCAGTGATACTGGCCGACACCGGTTTTGAAGATTTACAATTTAATTCCGAAAATTCCAGAAAATCATGAAAAATCTAGAATATTAAAAAATAATATTTGAAACTAAAATTAGTCAAATCTGAATACCAAACAGATCAAATCATGCAGTACTGCTATATGAGTAAGTATTTAAATAGCAGGAAATAAAATAAAATAATAATAATAAAATGCACAAAAATCAGGATACGTAACTGTGCACGTATACTGAGGATGGGGTGTTACAGAAATTGATGACTATTGTAACTGCACGATCTGCACGTGCTGAATTTATAGTAACGACCATGATCACTAGCGCTGGTTGGTGGGGATTGAATGCCAAAAATTTTGCCACTGTTCATAACTGCCTGCGTTGATGGAGGCATTATACGTTATGAACGTGGAGGGGAATGGAGTTGCACAATTTTTGACGGAGATCAATGATGATCTGTCGTCAGAGCTTCATGCTCTGAGTTGAAGTCTTCGGAATGGGGAGGGTCTCGGAATGGGGAGGGTCTGTGGAGATGAGGGCTTCAGAGTGGTAAGGGCTTCGGATTGGTAAAGGTCTCGGAGTGATAAGGGCCTTCAAATGGCGAAATACGGTTATGGGTTGGAAATATCTTCGGGATGTAGGGCAGCTTCGGAAGGCTGGATGTGGTGGAGGCATCAGGATGGACTGAGATTTGTGAATGTCTTGGGGGAATTCTTCGATAGTTTGGACATGTGTCATCATCCTGGTGCGTGTCAAATTTTGACCACTATACATTTAAAGTGGGTTTGATATGGCAAAGACATGAGGTTATGATTTAGGGCCTGTTTGGTTGTCGTAACGGCCGTAATTTGTAAGTCGTAATTGGTAAAGTCTTTTACAGTTGTAAATGAGTTACATTACATGCATGTAAGCTTTATGGTGTTTGGTTGGTAATATAAAGTTGTAAGTGGAAAAGTGTATTGTGTTTTACGGTGTTTGGTTGTCGTAATGTGTAAGTCGTAAGTGAAAAAGTTGACCACAAAATTAACTATTTGGTGATTTAAAAAGTTTTAATATTGCAAATAAATATTAAAAATGTTAAATATTAAAAAAAATTAATATTACATAAAAAAATAATACATATTTGTATGACCACAAAATTAACTGTAACTGGGCTGTAAGTGAGTGGTAAGTGAGTTGCAAGTGAGTGGTAATTGGGTTGTGTAAGTCTTACGAATTACGGTCCAAACAAACGCCGTAGTTGTAACTGGGTTGTAAGTCATTTACGAATTACGGACTTTTACGCGAAACAAACGGCCCCTTAGTTGCATATTAGGAAGAGATTAAGATGGACAGATGGTTCAATATGTTTGGACTCATGATGCAAATAGGGTTTATCCTTTTGAGGCAATGGGTTCCAAGCTTATAGCCAAATTCTTCAGTCATGGCTTTTGCAACTGACAAGTGGCATTAGAGCCCATGGTTTGGTGGGCCTTAGTTACGGATGCTTGTGTTGCTTTGTGACTTTGCTAGCATGGATACATGGTTTAGAAGTCAAGGTGAAGCGCACATAGTCGTCACACTTGGAAGTGAGGTGTGACTTGTTCTAACACATTATAGTTCCCTTAGAGTGCATATGTTGTTGCGTCAAGGATTAGTGCAACTTGGTTCATCTAGGAAACGTTTGTTGGGATGTTATTTCCATCCACCATTAATCTGGGGGTAGGCTCTATTGGATCCGAACTAAGGAAGAGATTGATTAGGAGTGTCTCACATCTATCCATGTTTCAAGTGGTTTTCGTATGGCAAAGATTTAACGTCAGGATTTAGTCATATATTGGAAAGACGGTAAGATAAATAGATGGTTAAATTTGTTGGATCCATGACTTACAATAGAGTTAATCCTTTTTAGCCAATATGGTTCCAATCCAGCCAAATCCATCTTCATTTTTGGGCCTTAACACCAAATAAAATATTTCTAATTTGTTGCTTTTTACAAAGTTTAAGTTAATTTAAAAATTTTTAAAACAATCCACCAAAAAACAATCCACTCAAAAGAAAACTGTTGGTATTGATAACTAAATGGACTAGCCGACAGCCATATCGATGCCAAGATCCAAACCTTGATTTCAGCTATGTAAACGCACTTCCTAGGATCTTTTTCATGTCACAAACACAACACCACATTTTAATTCCCCAGTCAATAGCAATTTGTTAGTGATAAAAGAAAACAGTCTGATCCTTTAAATTCACATTTCCAAAACAAGATGAAATTATCTCAAGCGACAGGTACTTTCCAATGGTGCCAATAATAAATTCACTTTGGGGAAGCTAGTAGTCCAATTGGTTAATCATTCTACACATTCATTGGTCATGCATTAGTGTTAATCTGGAATAGCCAACATAAATCATGTGTTTTTGAATTTATGAACTGATATCCTCTACACTTTCAACTGTGCTAGACTCTTCTAAGAAACTTCCTCCGTAAATGGGTTCATAATTTTCTATTGCACAGACCTGGAATCCTTTATAACTGTTTGGTTGGCATATTCCTGTATTGCATCTCAAACAGGTTCTACGCTTCTGAGGTGCTGCTTGCTCTAGAGTACTTGCACATGCTGGGAGTAATCTACCGGACTTGAAGCCAGAAAATGTCCTTGTCAGAGACGAAGGCCACATCATGCTGTCTGATTTCGATCTCTCTCTACAGTGCTCTGTCAGCCCAACCCTTGTCAGCTCCTCCTCTAGCAACTTTGGCATGCTGGACAATGATCAGGCTGTGCAGAGCTGCATCCAGCCTTCATCCTTCTTTCCCCGTATTCTGCCAAAGCGCAACCGAAAGTCAAAATCAGACTTTGGTATGGGCACTGGTTCCCGCCCAGAGCTAATGGCTGAGCCTACCAATGCCCGATCTATGTCATTTGTTGGGACCCATGAGTACCTGGCCCCAGAGATCATACGCGGGGAGGGACATGGGAGTGCGGTGGACTGGTGGACATTTGGCATCTTCTTGTACGAGCTCTTGCATGGGACAACACCCTTCAAGGGTCCGGGGAACAGAGCCACACTGCACAATGTGGTGGGGCAGCCACTAAGGTTCCCAGATGTGCCAGTCGTGAGCAATGTCGCTCGAGACCTCGTCCGTGGCCTGTTGGTGAAGGATCCACAGAGAAGGATTGCCTACCGGAGAGGTGCCACGGAGATCAAACAACACCCCTTTTTTGAGGGGGTGAATTGGGCTCTTGTTAGAAGTGCTGCCCCACCACATATCCCTGATGCAGTGGACTTTGCACAGTTTGCTGTCAAGGAGGAGAAGACCTCTGAGAATGGTGTCCCTGGGGTTGGGGCTGGGAGTGGGGGAAGCAAGGCTGCTTCAACTGATTCTAATTATCTTGATTTTGAGTACTTTTAGTTTAAATACTGGAATGCCGAGTTTGTTAATATGTATGTATTTTTGAATTGCATTTTTTGGGAAGGGCAAAGACATTTATGCAAGGGAGAGGTGACCCCTGAGCTTTTCCCGCACAAGGGGAAATTGTTGAATCTGCATATACAGATGAGAGGTCAAATTTGTATCATTTTATTTTTGTTCTGTAAGAATCTGTAGAAGCTTCTTACTGTTTTATAGCTAACTTGATTTTGTTTCACTTATTGTTAACTGGTTATAGATATTTTGTTGTAGGATTATCCTGTAATAATATCAAGAAGTATGCAAAAGGAGGCTTCTCGTCTCTATATCCCTTGTCAATGTTTGAGAATTATGCATATAATGGTGATCTTTGATCAACACTCTTGCGGTGTGCATACTTTTGACTGATTTTCACCCTAATATTTTGTTCCTTGTGTTCCTGAACGATGGTTCCTAGTTTTAGTGGGCTTGGTTCTTTATTGAAGCTTTTCTCATCAAACATAGGTTTCTCTTTTGTATATCAGGTACTTGAGTTGGTGAAGACTCTGCAATTTGCTGAATGCCAGAAATGTTGCTGCTGATCTGCATTTGCTTACGTGAAGATCTTGTTTGAAAGCCTACAGTAGCTCAAACAATTTGGATTCAGCATTTAGACACCATTTTAAAACTGTATGAAAAGTCCAGTATATTTATTTTTTTTAGTTTTCTACCTGTAATAAGAATTTTCTTTGTATTGTTTTGGTAGACAGTTCTGTCAGGACTACTTATTCGTGTCATGGGCTGAAATTTGTCCTTCAGAATTATATGATACGGACTGATGTTTTTCCAATCTTGAAGTCAGTTGTTATTTGACTGTTATTATAATAAATGAACAAGCAGGGAAGAACTTGAGAGTTGTCACCAACATTGTTCACTGCAAAATAATACATGAATAAATGTTATTTCACAGTGAACACTAACTACTAATTCAAGGCACAATCGATATTCAAACTAGTGAAGCAAAGAAAGAATTTCATTCAAAATGGAAGGGTTTATGTCACAAGTCTGTGACTGACATAAAAAAAGCAAGACGTCACAATTTACTTCCACTTGAATAGAGTCAAGAAACTTCCAACAACGTTAGCACACCATTTTCTTACTTTTGTAACAAACTTCTACTTGCAACTCTGTAATTTCAGTCTGGAGCACTGTTTCCACTTGCAAGTAGCTAAAACTCCTCAAATAAATATCGGTGACACACCTCAAAGATCGTCCATGGAGTAAGATTTTATCTTCAACTGTTTAGAGGAAATTGATGAAGCTTCATGGAGAATCCTCGTAGAGTCCTGCAACACAACCAAGGGTTAGACTCTCTGGCTTGGCCAGGCGACGGCCCTCCGTCACTCAAGTCAGTATTGAATCTCAAAGTAGAAGAAAGATAACTGAGAGTAATGAGAAGGATGCTCCTCCAGTGAAGATTCAGACCGCTATTTATAGACATACTGACCAACATCGTTTATCATCCGAAAAGTTATGGAGAGCTCGGTCGAAGTAAGGTCGCCATCTTTTTCGCCGGGGTGGCCAACCTGGTAGAAGGAAAGATGTCATCTTGCCTTGCCGAGTGATTTGAGGATGTTGGATAATGTTCAATTAAGGTCTGATTTCACAAAGACCTCAGCTAAAGAGATTTAGGCTAATAAAAAAAACCTTACCTAAGCTAAAACTTGACGCGATGACTATTGCATCTAGTTCTTCCCTCCTACAGCAGCCCAAACTTGGTTTGCGATTGAGCAAGCAAACTCAGAGAGATCTCTTGTGTAAGCACTCTCCAGTCCGATCCTTTTAACATATTATACTTCCCAAGTAGCTGGGTGAAGCATTTCGGGATGGACAACTCGAAGAACATAATGGCAATGTTGAAGAGACAAAGAGACTTGCATTATAATTGGTAAATGCATTGATATATGCTAGTTGATGATTCGAGCAATAAACAACGTGCTTCGTCGATTCTGCTAGTACCTCTTCGAACAGGCATCGACTCGAGCAGTAATCAGAAATTTTGCTGGGTTAAGCTAACATCTCTTCAAGCAGATACTTGTTCAAGGCATGTCAGCATGAAGACTTATTTCTAATTCACTCAACTACATATGGTCGATCGAGCAAACTATTTACGCGATGAATTGCTTGATAGTCATTGATTATTTTAGCGAAGGATGCAGAATAATGTTGATTCAACCAGCGTAACTACTACTTCAAACAGCAATCAAAAAACTTTATCATATCTTCTTTTGGATGATGATAAAAATCTCCTGTAATGCAATCTAGTACACTTGCACAATGGGATTCTTTCGAGCAGATTAAGATAGATAATCTTTCGAGCAACATACAAATAGACAAGCTTCGAGCACTTCTTGAAAAGATGTTCGAAAACTGAAGACGATTGATCTAATTATGCTATGTCCTATAATGATCTATCAAAAAGGAATTCTATATGTATTTTTTCCCTGTTGAAGAGTAAGGAGGTCGATCCACCCTTGTTTTATGGATTCTGATCAGAAATACAATAGAAGGAAGAAAATGGAAAGATAGAGTTAGTGAAAGATGGGTTACTCCCTGGATCCCGCTTCATAGATGAGATCGTGTTATAGAATGAAGATCCTAATTTTGATTTTGTTAAGGCAGAAAAGATCAATAAATCTCTGGAGAAGAACAGTGAAAAATTGATGGTCAAGAATTTTATTTGCTGACATTCTCTCTTCGATCATCGAGGATTATCTTCTGTGCGAGAAAGGATTATTTTTCTATTCATCATCCATAACTATGTTCTTTCTGGTGGATATCAAGGATCATTTTGGTATGCTTCTTCGCTCGGTTGAAACTACTCTATCATTCTATATTCTGAAAGATTATCTCAAATGGATCAGCGATTTTCCTTGGCTGCGTTCTTTGGTACTCGAAGACTACGCGAATATAAACTCTCTTTCTTGGTAGAAATCATGATACAGTCTCTTCCCTGCTTGAATTCTTATTTGATGCATGACTCTGTGATCACTTCGAATACTCTTTATTAATTGGGACACGGCTCTCCTAAATTTGGTACTCTCTTTCTGGGTGAGATTTCTTTTAATGGTTAAGCATCAAGTGGAATGCTTATTCACTCATAGAAAATGAATCCAAAATCGTTAATTCAATAACTTTTTGGGATATGACTCCCATAGTAAGTACTTCTTCATTGATAGGATTCTTTAATAAATCTGATAATATTATCTTCGATATATTTTCTCCAATCAGTCAAGGGGCTATAACTTCTTGTAATATTTTTGGCTCTCTCTATTTTATCCACTCAACAATCGTCTACAGTCATGTGGCGATCATCTTCGGATTGAGAATTCTAATGTTGCTCGCAGGGGCGGAACCATAAAATTTTTTGGGGCGGGCTGCAACTTGTGCTTAAGAATTATATGAATTTGTCAAAAGAGTAAAACAATATTCTCCACTAAATCAGGAGTAGAAGTAGAAATAAATTTGTCAAAATAAAATCAAAATAAAAAGAAATTTAAGACAATATATAGGGGAAAAAATTGAAGGCAATATGTGAAAGCTGGGCCGGCTGTAGCCCGGCCCAGCCAACCTATGAGTCCGCCACTGGTTGCTCGACTATTTCTTTTTCGAACTCGAAACTGGGGGTAAATAATGGCAAGTGTATATTAATTCTATGATCATGGGGTCAAAGATTACTTTCTTCGTTCGACCACTTCTAGTTCGAGCCTGAGAGTGAGGGCAAATGATGGTATCGAACTTCGATTAAGGAGTCAAAAGACTACTCTCTAACTTCGAACAATTCTTGTTCGAACACGAAAGTGGGGGCAATGATAATACTAACATCATGTAAGCATACAAAAAATGTTCGAGAGCAAGTGTAATGCCTCGATCCCGCTGGTACGGTGGCGTTACTACGACGTATATACGTAGGTCGAAAATACCCTCGGATATATTCGCTAAGTATCAGTACAAGTAAGAATCAGAGTACGAAAGTACGTGGTGCTTTATACATTCCAACATATGAGCATAATTACAAAGTTATCATACGATGTGACACAATATTACAAGTATATTACATCACCGATAGACAGAAATATGAGAATACAAAGAGATATACAAGTAGTACAGCACAAAAGGTGCTCATGAGTTACAAAAGGAAAACTTGAGAGCTGAACAGGGGGCCTGGAAGGATAGAGGCTAGGACTGGTTTTTCGTTGATCCATTACGCTTTCGCTGCGCCACTCTGATCAACAGGAAGCACATCACAGTCTAAACTTCGAGATCTAGACATTCAGATCTAGGGGCGTCAGAACTCCCCAACGAGTGGTTTGGTGAATGCCAAGTGGCGGCAGGGACAAGCACACGTATATTGATAAATCTGAGTTCAAGAGCATGCATTGAAAATTGTGTCATAAGCATAGGCATACATGAGCAGGTAAGGAGGCGGTAAGTAAAGCAAATAAGGCAATACCAGTTATCTTCTAAATAAACATAAAATCGATAAACTGATAAAATCAAATAAAATCGAATACGAGCAAAATCAATCATACAAGGTTAGGTCATGGCTCCATGAGACTAGTGCATGGATAGAATAATCCAAATAAGAAACTCTCATCTATATACCTTTATCCCATGTCATCGTAATCCGAGCTCATACAACCCGAGTTGTAAAACAACACAACGAATTGTATATTATCATCTTAGTATAATTGGGGCCATCTAAGTTGTAGGTTTTAGTGTGAGTCCCATTTCACATACTTCCACTTACAACTTATAGATCCAGTTTTTGGAAACTAATGGAGTTCGACGAAGCATATTTAGAATGGGTCTCGTACATGCCCGAGATAATAGTCCAGGAGTATCTGCCGCTGAACCAGAATGTACCGCTAGGTACCTGAACTTATTGTCCGCCCGAATAAGAGTAGGGTATCGCTGATCTCGTAAAATAGGCCAAGGGCCTGTGCATACCCGGTAGGAAAACCAGGAGGGGAGGGTGCCAATACACCTATGAAATCCCTGATGGCCACCAGGTGATCCCTCAAGAATGTGGCCACGCGTGACACTATATGACCATCATAAACAATGAACTAATCAGGAGCCATCAGTTTCCCCCAAACCCGGTGCAAGTCTTATTTATAATTTATTATATAATTATCAATTTATGGGAAAAGCAGGAGCAGGACAGGTTCAGGAATTCAGGAGTACATGAGTACTAGGGATATAGGTCACTGTATATAATACAAGATAACAGGTACAAGATTCTCGTAAATGTGATAATCATAGGTCAGTGTTAACATGACAGGTGGTAGGTGATTAGTGATATCAAACAGGGGGGTGTTAAACAGTGGCATGTCAGGTAGTCAACATAGCAAGTGATAACACGTCAAGCAATAAGCACAGTAGATATCACTATTGAGTATCATAATGCAGGAAAACAATACCGATAGCGGGGATCAGTACAAATACTGGAAAATAATATAGTTTTAGAAAAGTATAAGTAAAGGTTTTAAACTCTTCACAACCATCAAGAAGAATATAGCTAAATCATCAAGCAGGCAAGCGAGCAAGCAGGCAAGCGTACATCCAAGCGGAACTAAGCAGTGCTGGAGTAAAACTAGCATACAGCGCTAGATGCTATCACGCTCGCGTGGTCGCCGCTCGTGGCACTACTAAGCGCACATGGTGAGGAGAACGTAACTCTATATTAATGCACGTGATGAAGTCGCGCTCACGGCATAACAACGCTTGAACGGAGTTAGCGGTAAAGCGCTGAGCACTAGGTCCGTTTACTAGGCGTGGCTGAAAGACCTGACAGTTTAAGCGCACTCCTCTTTCGAGGAAGTTAGAGCATGAGCAAGAGCCCGAAGGGCTGAAAGTAAACCCGGGGTCTAAGCACACTCCCGGTAGCTATCATGAAACCCATAAGGGTGAAGACTAATTTCAATTAGGTAGTCATCCCGGAAGTGGGCAGAAAACCCGAGGCTGTACAAGGGTACCTGCATGGTTAGTACCAGACACACACACAAATATGATAACAGAACATGACAGACAATGACTAGCGATCAAACAACTGAAGCTACACAAGTTGGAGCAAAGCTAGCATATAACACTATATGTTATCACGCTCGGCGTAGTTACCGCTCCGACGAAGCCACAATAATGTACATCAATCGCTCATGGTGTAACTACACTCAAGCAGAGTTAGCGGGAAAGCGCTGTGCGCTAGACTCGCCTACCAGGCATAGCATGAGAGCCCGGAGGCTAAACGCAACTGGAAGGTTGGGTATAGAAAGCGCGGAGGCTGAACGCAACCCAAAGGGTGGGTATAGTACCTGCAGGAGTGTTAGTGTCTTACACACGCATATAATAAAGCAGTAATAAAGAACATCACAGCATGGCATATGTACAGAAAGTAACTACTATCATACAAGTATCCGTCACAGGCATAATACACGTACAATCTTAGGCACTCGGTCACATACAAATACAAGTATATAGTACAAAACAAAATAGAATTTACAATGCAGGGTAATAAATATGTAAATCCCCGAAAATAAAACTCAAACCGTCGAAGCGAGGAGACCCAATAATGAGGTGAGAACACGCCTAATCTTTAAAAAATGTCACAAAATTCAGAATCCCAAGAATACGTGCACGTGCCACAATTATAATAAAATATGTATATTATTTTTAGAGAGAGAATAATAGAGAGAGATAGAGAGAGAAATTGAGAGAGGAGAGAGAGAGACAGGAGAGAGAGAGCAGAGGGGTAGTGGCTGGTCATGGCCTGTTTGGCCATGACCTAGGCTCACGACTAGGTGGCCATGGGCCCCAATGCCCTGGCTGCGCCCTGGATAGGGGAGGTACCGTCGAGAGGCAGCGCCGACCAGGGGAAGAGAGGGGAATGAAGGAGGTGATTCTTTTTGGGTGGTGGTGAAGAAGGAGATGTTGAAGGAGATAATGAAGGTGATTGGGGGTGGTTGTGAAGGAGGAGGAGATTGAGGAGTTAGGGGAGTATGGTGGTGTAATGGTGGAGAGGTGGAGGTGGAGAAGGTGATGGAAAGGTGGTGGAAGTGGTGGAGAAGGTGACGATGAAGGAGATTGGGTGGTGGTGATGAAAATTGGAGGGGGGATGTTGGAGGAGATGGGAGATGGTTGGGGGAGTGGTGGCCGAAGATGGAGAGGGACCGCTAGAGCTGGAGGCTACCATGGGTAGTCGGCACCAGGTAGTTGGGTTGGTGGCATGGCCGGCTCAGATGAGAGAGAGGGAGAGATAGAGGAAATTAGAGAGTGAGGGAGAGAGAGGAAGAGAAGGGGAAAGAAAATTGAGAGAGGGAGATGGGGTGGTAAGAGAGGGTAAATTTGAGAGGAGAAGGGAGGAGGGCTGTTGCTGGCTGCGGGCTGGGGAAGAAGAAGAAGAAAAAAAATGAAAAGAAAAGAAAGAAAAAGGAAGAGATAAGGAGGAGAGAGCAGAGTAGATATTTTGGAGGGTTTTTATGTGGTGGAGAAAAAATGGGGAAAAAAAAAAGAAAAAAATACGCGGAAAAGGAGTGGGTGAGAATAAAAGGAGAAAGAAGAAAAAATAGAAAAGGAAATTATCTAGATAAGACTCCAAATCCGGGAAAACAACGAAAATACCAAAATGTCAGAAAAATGGAGTAACTTTGAAAAGTCTCTTAAAAATTTTCAAAATAGTAAATATTATTTTAAGATACATAAAGAAATCAGAATTAAGAAATTCAATCCCATTTTCAAAAAAAAAACATTATGTAATCTACCGTCGAAACCGGTCGACACCAAAACCGGTCGAACTTCGATAAATTTTAAAAAATCTCTAAAAATGCACTAAGGTAGAAAATGTGATTCTAATAAATAATGTGAAGCAGATTTTATAAATTCAACTTTATTTGTAAATTAAAAATCTGAGAATCGATCGGCGGCACCGGTCGATACCGGTTTTGAAGATTTTATAGAATAATTCTGAAAATTTTTTAGAAAATTATGAAAAATCTAAAATATTAGAAAATAATGTTTAAAACTGAAATTGATCAAATCTGACTATTAAAAAGTCAAATCGATCATTATACTGAGATCGGGTCCTCGGTTCAGATTAAGGCTGACTCCGAGTCTACGAATCTGGATCCAATGCAAAACAATCTCATAAATAATCATAAAACAAAAATAAATACAAGAAGTAAATCAAAAAATACAATAAAAAAATCTGAATATGTATCTAAATGCATATTCTAGGAACGGGGTGTTTCAACAAGCATCTGATTATTCGAGCATAGATAATGGAGCATCCTAGAATCTTCTAGCAACTATTTTAATATCTATACTCAAAGTTCTAAGAGTATTGGGGTATCTTACCAAACTAGGACTAGAAATCCTACTCGAAGTAGGATTTAACCTGCTTACAAATTTGGATAGGATCTAAACAGACGACACTTTTGACTTGTTCGGGCAATATCTTCCTCATATAGTGTCTGTTTTCAACGATCTTGGGTTTGTATATAAGATAATGAAAAGATTTATCTAATAGAGATGGTCTGTTATCTTAATTATTAGACCACTTCTTACAGTATCTCTCAGAAGACAAAGGACTTGCGGTCTAACTGTGCTGATATGGTAGGTCTCTCCGATCTCCTTCCAGGTATCTCTTCCGTATTGATCTTTCCAATTTAATAAGCTATCTAGTAGAACCAAAAAACCACGTTTACAATCATGTAAGTCATCATTTATCCATCATAAATTTTTTCCGAGGAGTGTAAAGAGTAATGAATGAGGATGAAGTAGCCATTATTTCAGCGGAAGTGTCTCGAATGGGACATGACTATAGGATACTAGACTTGCATGTGCCCGAAATAGAGCAGGAAGTGTAGAGAACTTAACATATGTTTTCATACTGGGCAGGTAGTGTAGAGGACTCGACCTTCAGTATCAACCTGAGGAAAGGAGTGTAGAGAACTTGACTTGCTTTAGAGAAAGTAATCATACTCACCTGGATAATTCTTTTGGCACTGGGAGTGTAATCCTACTCGACTTGAATCATTCTTTTAAGGCAGGGAGTGTAATCTTACTTGACCTGAATGATTCATTTGGGTAGAGAGTGTAATCTTACTCGACCTGAATGATCCTTTTAAGTCAGGGAGTGTAATCTTACTTGACCTGAATGGATAACTCTACTTGCTGCCATCTAGCAAGGAGTGTAGTGGACTTAGGGAGCTGGTTGTTTTGCAATGACACCTGGCCGTCCTAAGCCTCTTCATCGCCTTCATCATTCTAACAAAAATTAGTGGATTGAAGGGACAGAGTTGTTAATAAACGAAACTTAGCTGACCGGAGCCTTTTTTTTACCTCATCATTTGATGATCGATGGGAAGCGTGCACGAAAAATGTCAATGAAAGTATGTGTGCTTTGACTTCCTCGATACTTCTCTTATAACAAAGTCACTAAATGGGTCGAATCCACAGGGACGGGAGGTGATAGAAGAATTAACAGTCGTGTCACGTTAGTGTTAACGAGTTCTCCTTTGTTTCAAAGAATCAAAAGAAAAAGAAAATAAAAGTAGAAGTGGTAGGAGGAGAAGGTGATGAGACATAGAAGAAGAGATAGTAAAGTTGTATGAAAATTGGTTTTGAAAACAAATCAAAAAGAGGAAAGAAAACTTATGATTACTAACTTCTAATTACTCCACTAACCATGCTAGCATCTTGAGTGATAGTTGTCTCACATGGATCCTTAACCATCACTAACCTTGTCTCCAAGAGCATTACAAAGTATAGCACATGAGATTGATCTCCACTTCCCCAAATCAATCAACCAAATGCAAGCTACTATTAATCTATCTAAACTACATTAGAGCAAGCATAAATTGAAGGAAATAGTGCATGTTAGTTATGAAAAACTCCTAGAGGGGTGGGGGTGAATAGGTGTTATGCTAATCAAATGCATTTTTAAAACTAGTTGAGATGAAAAATACAAGCGGTTACTCAAAACAAGAAATTGAAGCTGAATTTCCGGTGAAGGGCTCTAGAACTTCTCCTCTTTGATTCCTCTAGATGATGAGTTGAGGTGCTTAATTGTTTCCTTGTTAATATGAGTCTAGACCGAAAATGCAAGAAGATGAAATGAATGCAAATAGAAAAACAAGACAATAGTATCACAAGTATAAGAATGTAAAGCAATAAAGAGTAAGAAGAAATCAATCGCAAACACAAGAGAATTTGTTTCAAGGTTCGAGCCACTGCTCTACGTCCCCGCCTTCACCACTATGAAGGATTTTCACTATATTCACAAAGGAAATTTCCACACAGGAACCTTAGACCCAAGGGATTACAACTTGGTCTACTCAAGACCGGAGTACCCAACTCCAACAATACTATTCTCGATACAAGAGGAACCATAACTCAATGGAATACAAGTCACTTGGTAATCTAAGAAGACCACAAACACTCTCTTACACCTTCTTATAGAGTGGAATATGATTTTAGGCTCAAGAAGCTATGTGAGAGAAGAAAATCAGTTGAAGAGATTTTGAATACATAAAAACCAACTGAAAAGCATTTGAAAAAGAAGAACTTAGAAATGGAAAGCAATGAAATACTTCTCTCTTGAAAATACTTAAAACTTGGATATTTTTCTTGTGAAAAACCAAAACCCATGACCTCTATTTATAGGCAAAGCATAAATAACATTCATAAGTGATACTAGGTCATTAGGGATGAGTTTAACTACTTGGAAACAAAAAATAGCCGTTGGAATCCATAAAAACAAAACAGATCCAAAATAGAGTCATTGTGCCAACCTGGACGTTTGCTGGTCGACCGACCGGTCGACTGACACGTCACTTGGAAATATCCGTTGGCTCCGGTTGACCGCCGGGTCATTTTAAAAGAAAAATTTAAACTGGCGGTTGACCGGCCCGGTCGACCTGCACAAACAGAGAGTAAGGCACTTGCAGTCGGTCGACCGGTCGGTCGACCGACAAATGTGCACAGACGTGCACGCCCATGGCCAAAAGCCCGATCGACCAACCGGTCGACCGTTTTGGCCTAAACAGATACGGTCGACCGGCTGGTCGACCGTTATGGCCTGAAAAAGATTTTGAATAGATTTTTGAACTTTAAAATATTTTAAAAATATTTTGTATTGGTTTGAGAGTAATGTAGCATAGTATAGGAGATAAAATACATGTTCTAAAATTGATATAAAATTTGAAAAATTGTGAAACATGTATTAATACTAAACATGCAACAAAACCAATACTATCAAAAACTTATATTTTTAAAAAAGTGTATTTTTGTGTGTGTAACTTCTTGAGCACTTCTTTCATATTCTTACTCTTTAAAATACTAAAATCTTACAAGGGTCTAGGTGACTACAGGATCTTCAATCGGGCTTTTCCATTTGCATCATTGAGTGAACTTGAATTCTGATCCCGTATTTGAGTCTTCTTAAGTCTACAACGCCTTCCTTTAGAGGAAGAAACTTCTAGAATCCTTAGAACCCTGAAATAATCTTAAACACTTAAACTTGATTAGTACAAATAACTATATATGTTTTGTTATCATCAAAACTCTAAAACCGGGTGATTATAACCTTGGGCCAATAATCTCCCCTTTTTGATGATGACAAAACATATGAGTTATTTAAAAAAAATGTGAAAGAGCTTGAAAAGCTCCCCCTCAAATTATGCTATCTATTAAGTGCAAGAAAAGAAAAATTATGAACTTTACAAAAGAATGAACTTTACAAGTTATAACAAAAGTGTGCATGGTAAAGAATAACTCAAAATATTCTCTCCCTTTTTGTTATGTATCAAAAAGGGTAAAATTTTTTTCTTAGGATAAATAAAATTTGAAAAAGATTTGTAAAAACTCATGAATCCATAATACAAACATTTAATTCACCACAAATGAATGAAAATCTATTATAATCTAGTGGTTTAGTAAAATTATCCGCAAGTTAAAAAACGGTGGAAACATAATCAATATCACCTTTCTCATAATGATCTCTAAGGAAGTGATATCGAATGTCAATGTGCCTTGTCTTATTATACTGATTTGCATTTTTAGTCATATAAATAGTACTAGTATTATCACAAAATATCTTAATATGATCATATTAAAAATCATAGTTAAGGAGAGTATGTTTCATCTAAAGACTTGTGCACAACAAGCCCGGCCGCAACATACTCCGCCTCGGCAGTTGAGAGGGCTACAAAATTTTGCTTCTTAGAAGACCATGAAACAAGGCAATTTCCTAGATACTGACAGGTTTCACTAGTATTCTTCCTATCCACTCTACAACTCCCATAGTCAGCATCTGAAAATCTCGTCATGAAAAATTGTCCGGTCTTCGGATACCACAACCCCATTCCAATGGTTCCCATAAGATATCTAATAATGCGCTTTACCGCAATCAAATGGGACTTTTTAGGACACGATTGAAATCTAGCAAATAGACAAATACTAAACATAATATCCAGCCTACTAGCCTTAAATATAATAAACTACTAATCATGCTACGATAGAGTTTAATGTCTACATTTATACCTTGTTCATCCTTGTCAAGTTTTGTTGTGGTAGCCATGAGAGTTTTGCTTGTCTTAGCCCCCTTCAAGTTCAAATTTCTTGATGAGTTCCTTCGTGTACTTGGTTTGATTTATAAAAATCCCATCACTCCTTTGCTTGATTTGGAGTCCAAAGAAGTAGTTAAGTTCACCCATCATAGACATCTCAAATTCCTCCTTCATACATGATTCAAAATCTTTGCAAAGTTTTTCATTAGTCGATCTAAATATAATATCATCAATATATATTTGAACAATAAGAATATAATTATCAACATATTTAGTAAACAAAGTGGTATCTATTGTTCTTTTAGCAAAACCATTAGAAACAAGAAATGATGAAAGTCTTTCATACTAAGCTCTAGGAGCTTGTTTTAAACCATATAAAGCTTTATCTAGTTTGAAAATAAAATCCGGATGTATAGGTTCAACAAACCCAGGGGGTTGTTCAACATACACCTCCTCTTCAATAAAACCATTTAAAAATGCACTTTTTACATCCATTAGAAAAGTTTGAAGTCTTTATAGGAAGCAAAAGTAAGTGTTATCCGTATGGCTTCAAGCCATGTTACGGGTGCAAAGGTTTTCTAAAAATCGATACCTTCGATTTGGGTGTAATCTTGGGCCACTAACCTAACTTTATTCTTAACAATATTGCCTGACTCATCCAACTTGTTTCTAAAAATCCATTTAGGGCCAATTGTTGGTCTATCATGGGGTCTAGGGACAAGATGCCAAACTTAGTTGCACTCAAATTGCTTTAGGTCTTCTTGCATGGCAAGCAACCAATATGAGTCACCCTCGGCTTCGAGGATGTTCTTTGATTCAAAATGAGAAATAAAAGCATAATGGCCACAAAGATCATGAAGCTTGGAATGAGTAGTTACCCCTTTTGATACAACACCTATAATGAGATCCTTGAGATGATATAGAGTGAATCTCTAATCTTTTGAAAGTGGTTGTGTTGGCTCTGCTTCAACTTCTTGAACTTCACTTTGCTCATCAATCTTTGGCTTATCTTCTTATATAGGTGAGTCCTTCAAGGTCATCCTCTCCATGTCTTCACCTAAGGAATCTATTTCTATAACATTCTCAATAAAAATATTAGATTCCTCAAATTTTACATGTATAGATTCTTCAATAGTCATAGTAGATTTATTGAAGACTTTATAGGCTTTACTAGTGTTAGAGTAACCAACAAAAATAGCTTCATAAGATTTTACATCAATTTACCTAAATTATCTTTAGTATTTAAAACAAAACATTTACAACAAAAAACTTTAAATAAGAAATATTTGGTTTTCTTGAATAGTATATTTCGAAAGAAGTTTTAGAAGTGTTTTTGTAAAAGAAAACCCTATTTTATATATAACAAGATGTGTTTACAGCCTCGACCCATAGGTATTAAGGAGACCGTATTCATTTATCATAGTCCTAGCCATTTCTTATAGTGTTCGATTTTTCCTCTCAATTACTCCATTTTGTTGTGGAGTTCTAGGACAAGATAATTCATGTTTAAAATTTCATGTTCTTCGCAATAGGTAATGAAGGAATGGTTAATGAATTCACCACCCCTATCACTCCTTATACGTAAAATTGAAGAATCTTTTTCCTTTTCAACTCTTTTTCTAAACATTTAAAAATGTGAAAAGGCTTGATTTTTATGTTTTAAAAAGAAAACCCAAGTGAAATGAGAAAAATCATCAACCAATACAAAAGCAAAACGATTCCCTCTTAGACTTTTAGTTTTAGTAGGACCAAATGAATCCATATGAATTAACTCTAAGGGTCGTGATATCATGATATTCTTGATAGATTTGAAAGAGGACTTGGTTTAAAGCCCAAAAACCCTAGTTTTCTTTGATTTTCCAAAAACCCAAAACAATAAAGATGAGAAGTTTAAAGCCCAAAAACTCTTTTTAAAACTTGTTTTAAACTCAGAAAAACTGAGAATTTTTCTCTTGTAAAAACCTTAGCCAAAAACCCAAAGAGATGGAGTTTATATAGGCCAAACCAGAAACTAGCCGTTAGGCTGATGTGGCAGCTTGACAGGCTTGGCGTCGGCCGCCCGGTCGACCGCCAACGGTCATATTTTTGACCGTTGGGCAAACCCGGTCGACCGCCCAGTCGACCCAAACAAACAGAGAGCACTGCTCTCAGACCTGGTCGACCGTCCCAGTGTCTCCAAACGTGCACAGATTTGTGCACGTCGGTCGACCGGCCCGGTCGACCGACTTCAGCCAAGTCGACTAGGTCAGTTGACTTAGTCGACTGATTGAAGCCTGGAACAGAAATCTGGGTCAGAAAAACAGTTTAAAAATATTTTGAAAAATCTTTTAAGTCTTCTAAAAATTCACAAAACTTATTTTAACATTTTGTATTGAAACACAAACAAGTGATAAAAATTTCAAGACATATATCAAACATATCAATTCATTTTGAGTCTTGCAAATTTTATCAAAACCAACACTTGTATTTTTATCAAACTTGATTTTTCAATACATGAATAGGATAGTCAAAATAAGTTTGTTTAGCAAGTTTAAAGCATGTATGTATATCTAGAACATATCTAATATACATAGAAATAAAGTAAACTTGTTTTGATCTACTATTCATGAAACCCAAATCCAAAACATAAATCGTGTGTGTTAGTGCACTTGAGCATATCAACTATACTAAGCTTTACAAATGGATCTAAACACACTATCTAAACTATGGATACCTAAGTCTTCTTGACGATCTTCATATTCAAGGTGTCTCGATCCACAAACACCGTGATCCATGAGCTAGGCAAGGTATGATCTTGAAGCTTTGGCCCTGGAATCACCATGAAAAGCTTCTAAACTCCTTGTTGAAGCTAATCATCAACTAATATCTTGGTTAATGAATCTGAAACTTAAACACCACAAGATTATTAGTAAACATAACTACATGAGTTAATCATCATCAAAACTAGGGTGGAAGGCCTTTGGGCCAACATAGGTAGCCAGGACTACCTTGGTTCAACATGGTGGAACCCACAACTCGGTATACCATAATAAGTCCTTCCAAAAAATACGACATGCATTATCAAGCAATTACCCCTTTTTCCAGGGTTATGATATCTTTTATTAGCAAGCAAATAATATAATTATTATTAAGGTGCATTAATAACTGAATATCTCCAACAACTGATAATGTCAATAATAGCTGATATTTGACAACTGACAACATGTATCTGACAACTCAATAACTGGCAACTAATAACTGACATCTGAATACTAGTGATATAGAGTCACTGATCACAACGGCACACTAATCACTGATAAATGGTACCAATATCTGATAACTACTATAAACTCTGAAGTACAAAATCACCGATATTAACTAAATCACTATCAAAATATATATGTCTCTATAACTGAATACTGAAATAATCAAGAACCAATCATGAAGAGCAGTTTACTGATTATCCTCGAGATCACTAAGTCAATGGATACAGAAATCACAAATAAAGAGTGGAATATCCTTAAATAACATGTAATCTAAAGTAGTTCACTTCTGAAAGTCAACACCAACAAACTCATCCATACTAAAATAATATAATTGGTGAATAAATCCCGAAATACTCTAACAGTTGTCAATCCCATCTAAATACTGATCAAGATCTGATAAAAGAACATAAATCCCAGAACAACTCTAACTCTGAATAAATCCATGTAAAGATCCATGCATCAAGAAATCCAATCTCTTAATAACGTAAGATCATAACCAATCTGCCCTCAATATCGAATTGAATTATCTAAGTAATCACCAAATAAATGTTTGATAAATACTCTACATAAAATATATATTTCTTACCATAATCACAACCAAACAACTCAAGATCAATCCTATATACAGAAAACATATATCATAACTAGATCCAAATCAAAATGATAAATAGCTACAACACTAAATACAAAGTCCAATTTCTATAAAATGTCCAACTCTCCCACAGTATACTAACCTTGTCTGATAATCCATTATACAAAATAGTTTAATCTTCTCCCCAATCTTAAGTCAAACTGTAATCTAACTGAATCCACTAACAAACCGAGTATCAAGATATTTAATCATCGGGACCAGAATTTAAATCAAAAACTGAAATCATAACTACACACTAGAAAATAAACATATCTAACTAATGGTAATCCAACAATTTAGCTGATCAATAACAAAATATATAAAAAAAACAACGTAATAAGGTGATCACTCACATTAAATGATAAAAATACACCAACAAATAACCAAATAAAATAAACACTCATTAATAACGATAAATGAATAATAACACTAACGAAAATACTCACGGACAATAATAAACTCGAATAACCCAAACTAAACACTCACATGAAATAATGCGGTTTGGGGGTCCGAATCGCCATCTAGTCTACACTACACGACTGTACAGATCTCCAAATTATTTTGTGCATCGGTCTTTGAATTGCCTGACGTATCGCAAATGCGGTCCTTTTCAAATTTCAAATAAGGAATATCTTTCACCGCTTCCTTGTTTATTCTAGATAGATGGTCAAAAGAAATATGGCCTAGTCTCCTATGCCATAACCAAGAGTCATCATTGAAGGCATTCAAACATGTGGCGTTGCATTGTACATTAGACATATCAATCATGTATACATTGTTTTCACGAAATCCAGAAAGTATACATGTATTAGTTTGTCTATCAAATATATTACAAGCTAAGTCATCAAAATCACATTAAAATCTTTATCACAAAGTTGACTAACACTCAATAGATATGCTTGAGGCCATTAACTAAAACAACATTCTCAATCATAGGAGATGAACCAAGTTTAATGTTACCTATACCAACAATCTTTCCTTTGGAGTCATCTCCGAAGGTGATGTTGCCACCTTCATGATATCTTGATAGGGTTGCAAAGTTGTTGATATCCCATGTCATGTACCTTGAGCAACCACTATCACCGCTCCCTACGTCTTTGAGCCTTGGAGTGTACCTACATCATGTAACATATTTGTTGATTTTGTACCCAAATTTTCTTGGATCCTTTAATGTTAGCATTACGAACCCAAACATGATTATTTGAGGCATTTATTTTATCAAAATAAAATTTAACCAAGTGACCCTTTTGACCACAATAAGTGCATGCATAAATTTTACCATACATGAAGGCATGATGAGTGTGTGGAGTGTGAACATGTTTGGTTTGTATTGTGTGTTTAGCATAATGTGAGTGCAAAAGTTGTGACTTATGAGTATGGGGGTGTGTAGCATGTGTTTGTTTCTTTGAGATATGTTTCTTAGGAAACATAGCCTCCAATCTAGATTTATCAAATTCACATTTCTTTAAAACTTTCCCTAAAGAGTTAATTTTATTCTTTAGAATAGAAATCTCATCTTTATTTATTTGTGAAAATTTAGCTTTACAAGAAATCTTATAAGCATCAAAATCTTTTTGAGTAGAAGTGAGAGTTAAAAACAAATCATCCTTTTCTTTTGTGAGTATGAAAATTTTGTGGTTAAGAGTTTCATTTTCCTTTTTCATTTTAAAATATTTCTTTTTAAGAAAATCATAATTATGAGATAATTCTTCAAAAGCTTCTCCTAATTCATCTATGGATAATTCACAATCGTCAATAGATGATTCGGGGGTTACCTTATTTGTGTTATCATTTGCCATGAAACACATGTGAGCCGTGTCAACTTCTTCGTCAGATTCACTCTCTGAATCTCATGTAGCCTTTAAAGCCTTCTTCTTATATGGCTTCTTGGAGGTGGAGGGTTTGCTCTTATTTTTTGGACACTCCGTGATTGGTCACTAATATTGCACATTTAATATCATATTCTCCTACTTATTATAGAATAAACTCTGCATTTTCTTAATTAAATGTTTAATTTATTTGCAGGCCCATTCCTATAGGAGAGTGAAGAGAAATGAGCCCAAAGCCTACCAAATCCTGACTTAATTTAGAATAAATTCAAAATTAAGAAATCAGGGCTAAATCTTGGCATATCAGAGAGGTTGAAAATCGGTTGAGAAGATCCTCCCAGAATCGATCGGTTGAAGCCAAGGATCAAGGCCATTTCGTCAAATTCCAGACATAAACTGCAAATCCAGATAAAGTAATTACAAATCAAGAAACCGGGAAGCTCTACCAACAGGGTGTGGCCACCTGGCCACACCCTGGCCGCGGAAACGCGGCCAAAGCCGCGTTTTCGCGGCTCTGTTGGAGAGTTAGGGGGAGCGTTTGCTCCCCCTATCTTCATATGATCCTGTAGGTTGGGTTTTGCCTATAAATACTGGGATTTTCAGAGCCTCCAGGGACGACCATGCAGAGATAGGATTTAGTCCACTTTTCCATTTTTAGTGTGGGTTTTTGTTTTTCTTTTCATGTAATTTTTAGTTTTAATTTATGTAAATCAGAGGAGATCAGAGTTTCATAAGAGAACGAGAACGAAGCTTGTACTGAGAGTGACACCAGTGTAAGGTTTCTTTCTTTTCTTTTATTGTTATGAAATCGAATCTGTATTTACCTTTTTATGTACTTCGTTTTAGTGTTATTCTTCTTCTTCTTTTTCCTACTTCACTCATTCTTGTACCAATTGCTCTCCAAGTGAGTCTAAAAGCATCGAAAGAGCCTTGCCTTTGCGAGTGCCACCGATAGCTCATGACGATGGATTTGAGTCTCTCTTTATCATTTCATGCTTGTTTTGTCTTGATGATGTAATGTGGAAGAGACAATAATCAACTCTTATGGGCTATGCGCTGATTGCCTCCACTTCAAGGTAACATCGTCGCCGAAGATTCAAGGTAAGCTTTTGGTCAAAAGGATGTAAGTAATTATTTTTAGTTTTTCTTTCTTTTCTTGTAATTTTTAGTTTAGATCACCAACACCACATCTTCCAAATCTTTTTCATTTTTTTCAATTTATTTGTACATAGTCATTTTCTGATTTTCTCCACCTTCTCATTCTACCACTTTCTTCCACACTTAACTTTAACCTAACACTTTTTTTCATTTTCATTTCTTAAAACAAAGAAGAACCTTCATTTTTCTTCACAAAGATTTCAATACAAACCTTGAACGCTTCTATCGCTAACCCTTCTTGTGGATCACGACCCGCATAGCCACTTGCTATCGCGGTAGAATTGAGCACTTGCACATCTCTATTTTAAAGTTCTGAAATACTATATTTCTTGTGCAGGTTTAAGCTCAATCAAATTTTGGCACCGTTGCCGGGGAGGGTAACGATTTTTGTTGAATTTTTGGAACTAAAACGAATTTTTCTTCTCTGTTGCAGGTTACAGGGCAGGAAAAGTAGAAAAAAAGATTGCAGTAACATATAAGTAGTCTTGGGCCTCTGCTCTAGAAAGCAGAGACCAAGTACCCTCTGAATTGCCGGGTTTACTCGGCCCTGGCCGCATTTCCGCAGCAAGGAAGAGTTCACTACCATCTGTTTTTTTTGCAGGGCTACTTGCTTTGCAAAATTATAGTTTTCTGCAAACTTTATTTCTTATATGCCATCACCAGAAGCTTGCTAATAAACCAACAGTAAAACATTTGTTGAAAAAGTTAAAAAAATTGATTAGACGTTTGCATCTTAGGCACGTGTCTTTTCAATTCATTTACTTTACTGTTGAAGAGTGCTGGAGCAAGGTACGTTAGCATTGCATTTAGAATAGGACTCATCTCTTGGTTGATTTACATCGCTTTGAGTGAATCTTGTTTGCATATCTTGTACACTTGCACAAACTGATCTTAAGGGCACCACCCCATAACAAGATAAGGTGGGAATTTAATCACCCTTCCTTAGCCCAAAAATCAGATTTCAAGCACTCACTAACCCGAGCCTAACTAAAAATGAGTAGACATTGGCCTTAAGGACATCTCGGACTCAATTAGGAGATTATCTTAAGGGGGAAAGGTGTTGGAATTTGACTCCTGCCAAATCAGTGTCTAGGAAAGGGATTAAGGGCCGAAAGCCTGAAGATTGGTGGTTATTTAATTAAGGAACGTCTTTAACGGATAACCTCCCACCATTCTTACCCTGACCTGGCTGATTAGCTTGTGGTCAAAGTCTGCATTATACCTCCTGTGGACAGTCTAACCAGTTAGGAGTCGTCTAGGTCATAGGTGTACCCTAACTTAGTTTAGAATTTTTTCTTTTTATTTGTTTACTTATTTGTTTGTTTTTTTTCTTTGTTTGTATTCTATTGTGTGATATGGCTTATAAAAACAATTTTTCCAATTTTAATAGTAATCCATATTACACACTGACCTCTTTTTCAGATATTACCAACCCAACATATCATAACTTTAACCAACCTAGTGTGCTGGATTGGTCTTATCCGAATCAATATAACCCATGCCCCCAATCTTATAACCATAATTTCCAGAATAATTTCAATTCTTCACAGAGTCAGTAGGGATTCACCTCCCCCGAGTCTAATTTTCGACCAACTTGTCCTCCTTATCCACCTAGTCCACAATATTTCCAAGATTCATACTTAGGTCCACAAGTCCAAAATAGAAAACCATCAATTTTGAAAATGAGTATGCGTGAGTCCAAACAAAAATCACAAAATCTGATGGACTCACAATTTCACCACCAATTCCAAGACAACACTTCATCTTTTCAACAAAATGATGAACCAATCAACTATGAAAAGATGCTTGACGCCATGACTCAGGCTCAAAACGCTCGTAATCGTGACATAGATATGATGGTCCAATCTCTACGTTCCCACCGTTTGACCAGTTCTGATGTCACTAACCATTCTGTTAAAGCCGAAGAGTCATGTTGTTTTGGAAAACAAGGTTCCATTTCAGAACAATCATTTGAACTTGCCCAAACTCTAAATTTTGAAAATGATATTGACAGTTTGGCAAGTTATTCCTTTCCTGAAATAGAACTTGAGAATGAATATGATCCTGAGCATCAACTTAGTGATTCAATTCTACTTCCTGATTTAATTATGACTCTGGTATTTTCACCTGATTTTAATCTTTTTCTCGAGTCAACATTGGATCCTGTGCCAATTCATCATGAAATTGAATCACCCATCTTTGATGATCAGCATATTGAACTTAACCAATTTTACACTTTTGAAAGTCCTCTTGACAAATTGGCAAGTTCTCATTTTTACGAAATTGAACTCAATAAGAATTGTGACCTAGATTCTCAAATTTGTGATCCAGTTCAAATTCCCGAATCAATATTGACTCCTATTTTGTTACCCGACTTGAGTAATATTTTAGAGTCAGTTTTGATTCCCACACTATCATTCTTGAACTTGAATAATCAATATTAAGTCATATTCCATTGTTGGAAAATGAATATGGACTTGAGTTTCAACTTCTTGATTTGGACTTACTTCCTGAACCAATCTCGACTCATGAACCTTTACTTGACTTAAGTCACTTTCCTGAGTCAGTATTAGTTCCCGTACTTCCTAAGTCCAAGTCAATCATTTTATCTTTTCACACTTCATTCTGGGACAAGGCGGTTGATAAATTTGACTCCGAAATTAAATATGGAATTTGAAAATTAGATGGGATTAAATATTTAATAAAAAATCATTCATGCATATATCATTTTAGTGGGTTATATTAGAGAAATTTCTGGTGGGTTCCTCCGAACCCCACGAAAAGTTGATTGGGCCGCATTTCATGGACCAATCAGACCACCACCGGAACCATCACCTTAAGATAACATTTTCCTTCCCTTTCTTCTTTTTCATGCATCTATGCATTAATTCATACATTGAGGACAATGCATGAGATAGGTGTGGGGGAGGGTCTAACATAACTTAGGTTTTTCTTTTTGAAAAAAATTCTTTACTTTTAAAAACTTTTTGAAAATAGAAACAATATTTTGACATATGTTTTGTAAGAAACTAAGTCAATTTTAAGGAATAGGAAAATCAAAATTAGGATTTCTTAAACTTAGTCAAAATAAGATTATTTGTTTGATTTTTAGGCTTAGGAAGATAATTTGTTAAAGTAATTTAGTCTTGATCTTTATCTTAATGAAATATGCACATTTCATATACTTACAAACTTAGGGTTCAAAAATAAAGATTCTTATGCCTTATATAAAAAAGAAAAAAATATCTATGAAAGATGAACAAATCTAATTATTGATTAGCTAGGTGCTTTGGCCTAAGCAAGCCTTAGTATTTATGCGAAAGATGATTAGATAAGTTTGAGAAAAAAATGAAAATCCTCTGATTAAGCTGGGTATTTATGCCTAATAAAGTATAAGTATTCACGCCTAAAAGAGGTTCAAATAATAAAATCCTTAGTTTTGTGGCCTTATTTGCTCGAGTCCTTAAGTCCTTGGGGTGTTTTCTCACCTGGTGCCCTAAGACCGTTTGGTTTGGGAGTCATCGATTAAAGGCTCGTTACATGGACAGATTAGAAAGCCTAATAGAATTAAGGAATAATACCTCAAAAAAAAATATATAAATAAATAAGACATAAGAGTTAGAGTTAATGAACCCTTAGTCAAAATTTTCACGATCACAAGATGCATATGACTTAGGGTAAAGTAATAGACTAAATGAGAAGTACAATTTGACTCCTTACTTTGATTGATAACAAATTTTTGAATAGAGACTAAGTTTAGGAATGAAAAATTTAGTTTTCCTATAACTTATAGATTACTTAAGTCTTACAATTATATTTTAAATATTTTTCTCTTTCAAAATGCTTTTCAAAAATACTGACTCTTTATTTCTCTTTCTTTATGAATTTTGTGGGTGTAATCCACTGAAAATTCTCACGAGACAAAACTCGTCCTCTAGGGGAAACCTAGAGGTTTAACGGCTTGTTGCAAATGCTCAGTGCAATCGCGTGACCTGCGAAAATGGTCTAATAATCCTTAATATAGTTTAGTTGTTTTGCTCGAGGACGAGCAAAAGATAGGTATGGGGGTGTGATTGGTCACTAATATTGCACATTTAATATCATATTCTCCTACTTATTATAGAATAAACTCTGCATTTTTCTAATTAAATGTTTAATTTATTTGCAGGCCCATTCCTATAGGAGAGTGAAGAGAAATGAGCCCAAAAGCCCACCAAATCCTGACTTAATTCAGAATAAATTCAAAATTAAGGAATCAGGGCTAAATCATGGCATATCAGAGAGGTTGAAAACCGGTTGAGAAGAATTCTCCCTGAATCGATCGGTTAAAGCCAAGGATCAAGGCCATTTCGTCAAAATCCCAGACATAAACTGCAAATCCAGATAAAGATAATTATAAATCAAGAAATCGGGGAGCTCCACCAACAGGGTGTGGCCAGCTGGCCACACCCTGGCCGTGGAAACGCGGCCAAAGCCGCGTTTCCGTGGCTCTGTTGGAGAGTTAGGGAGAGCGTTTGCTCCCCTATCTTCATATGATCCTGTAGGTTGGGTTTTGCCTATAAATACTGGGATTTTCAGAGCCTCCAGGGGACGACCATGCAGAGATAGGATTTAGTCCACTTTTCTATTTTTTAGTGTAGGTTTTTGTTTTTCTTTTCATGTAATTTTTAGTTTTAATTTATGTAAATCAGAGGAGATCAGATTTTCATAAGAGAACGAGAACGAAGCTTGTACTGAGAGTGACACCGGTGTAAGGTTTCTTTCTTTCTTTTATTGTTATGAAATCGAATCTGTATTTACCTTTTTATGTACTTCGTTTTAGTGTTCTTCTTCTTCTTTTCCTACTTCACTCATTCTTGTACCAATTGCTCTCCAAGTGAGTCTAAAAGCATCGAAAGAGCCTTGCCGTTGCGAGTGCCACCGATAGCTCATGATGATGAATTTGAGTCTCTCTTTATCATTTCATGCTTGTTTTGTCTTGATGATGTAATGTGGAAGAGACAATAATCAATTCTTATGGGCTATGCGTTGATTGCCTCCACTTCAAGGTAACATCGTCGGCAAAGATTCAAGGTAAGCTTTTGGTCAAAAGGAGGTAAGTAATTATTTTTAGTTTTTCTTTCTTTTCTTGTAATTTTTAGTTTAGATCACCAACACCACATCTTCCAAATCTTTTTCATTCTTTTTCAATTTATTTGTATATAGTCATTTTCTGATTTTCTCCACCTTCTCATTCTACCACTTTCTTCCACACTTAACTTTAACCTAACTCTTTTTTTTCATTTTCATTTCTTAAAACAAAGAAGAACCTTCATTTTTCTTCACAAAGATTTCAATACAAACCTTGAACGCTTCTATCGCTAACCCTCCTTGTGGATCACAATCTGCATAGCCACTTGCTATCACAGTAGAATTGAGCACTTGCACATCTTTATTTTAAAGTTCTGAAATACTGTATTTCTTGTGCAGGTTTAAGCTTAATCACTCCGCAACGATGTGCCCCGGCTTCCGGCAATTGAAGCAAATGATCTTCTTTTCTTCCTTTCCTTGCCATCTTCTTTTATTTTGAAATTTTACTTTGTTGTATCTCCTAACATTCTTCACAAGAAGGGAGAGTCTTCATCATCCTCTTCTTCATCATCTTCGTCGGAGAAGGTGGAAGAGCTTTTGAAAGTGGTTGCTTTCTTCTTTAGAGGAGCCATCTCTTCTCTAGCCTTTCTTTCTATCTCATGGGTCTTAAGATTGCCTATAAGATCAATGAGCTCCATTTTCTCCTTGTCGTTAAGCTCCTTCAAGGTTGTAACTTTGACTTCCATGAGGGTGGGAGTGCACGAATGATCTTCCTCACATTTTGATCATTGCCAATGCCGTCACCTAAAGAAGCAAGACCGTTGGTTATTTTTATAAATTTTGTTACCATGTCATCAACGATGTCATTTTCTTGCATGGTAAAGTTTTCATATTGGAAACGTAAGAGGTCAATTTTAGCCCTCTTTACTTGTGATGTTCCTTCATGAGTGACTAAAAGGTGAGTCTAAATCTCATGAACGGATTTACAGTGTATGACTTTAGCAATGTCATCATCATTAAGAGCTTGAAGTAGGGCATAGTGTGCCCTAGCATTTACATCAAACTCTTTCGTAGCAATATCGGACCAAGTGTGCTCATCACCAAGGGGTGCGCTAAAGGGTTTAGTCACCGCTTTTGCAACTCGGCTTCCTAAAGATTGCAAAAACACGATCATCTTAACCTTCCATATGGGAAAGTTAATGCCATCAAACTTGGGTGGGGTCTTAATACCTTCGGCCATCTTTACTAATGTATATGAGGATGAAATATGAAAAAGATGATTAGCAATTAAGGATCTCTCTAAGGTTGTTAAGTCAAGAAACTAGAGACCAATGCTCTGATACCAATTGAAAAACACCTAGAGGGGGGTGAATAGGTGTTATGCTAATCAAATGCACTTTTAAAACTAGTTGAGATGAAAAATGCAAGCGGTCATGTAAAACAAAAATTGAAGCCGAATTTCCAGTGAAGGGCTCAAGAACTTCTCCTCTTTGATTCCTCTAGATGATGAGTTGAGGTGCTTAATTGCTTCCTTGTTGATATGAATATAGACTGAAAATGTAAGAAGATGAAATGAATACAATATAGAAAAACAAGACAAATAGTATCACAAGTATAAGAATGTAAAGCGACAAAGAGCAAGAAGAAATTAATCGCAAACACAAGAGAATTTGTTTTGAGGTTCGAGCCACTGCTCTACGTCCCCGCCTTCACCACTATGAAGGATTTCCAGTATATCCACAAAGGAAACTTTCACACAGGAACTTTATACCCAAGGGATTATAACTTGGTCTACTCAAGACCAGAGTACCCAACTCCAACAATACTATCCTCCACACAAGAGGAACCTCAACTCAATGGAATACAACTTAGTTGGTGATCTAGGAAGACCACAAACACTCTCTTAAACTTCTTATAGAGTGAATGTGATTTTAGGCTTAGAAAGCTAAGTGAGAGAAGAAAATCAGTTAAAGAGATTTTAAAGACTTAAAAATCGAATGAAAAGCTTTTGAAAAAGAAGAATTTAGAAATGGAAAGCAATGAAACACTTCTCTCTTGAAAAGACTTGAAACTTGAATATTTTTCTTGTAGAAAACCAAAACCCATGACCTCTATTTATAGGTAAAGGATAAATAACATTCATAAGTGATACCAGGTTATTAAGGGTGAGTTTAACCACTTGGAAACAAAAAATAGCCGTTGGAACACATAAAAAACAAAACAGATCCAACATAGAGCCGTTGTGCCAACTTGGATGTCTGCCAGTCGATTGGCACGTCACTTGGAAAATAGCCGTTGGCTTCGGTCGACCGCCTGGTCGACCTTAGGTAATTTTAAAAGAAAATTTTGAACTGCCGGTCGATCAGCTCGGTCGACCGGCACAAACAAAGAGTAAGGCCCTTGCAGTCGGTCGACCGGTCGGTCGACCGCAGGGGTTGACGGTCGACCGACCCGGTCGACCGACAGACATGCACAGACGTGCACGCCCACGGCCAAAAGGACTGGTCGACCGGCCGGTCGACCGTTATGGCTTGAAATTGATTTTGAACAGATTTTTAAACTTTAAATATTTTAAAAATATTTTGTATTTGTTTGAGGGTAATGTAGCATAGACATAAAAATATGTTCTAAACTTGATATAAAAATTTGAAAATTTATGAAACATGTATTAATACCAAACATGCAACAAAATCAATACTACCTAAAACTTGTATTTTTGAAAAGTGTATTTTTGTGTGTGTAACTTCTTGAGCACTTCTATCATATTCTTACTCTTTAATATACTAAAATCTTACAAGGATTTAGGTGACTACAAGATCTTCAATCGGTCTTTTCCATTTGCATCGTTGAGTGAACTTGAATTCTTATCTCGTATTTGAGTCTTCTTGAGTCTACAACACCTTCCTTTAGAGGAAGAAACTTCTAGAATCCTTAGAACCCTGAAATAATCTTAAACACTTAAACTTGATTAGTACAAATATATTGTTTTGTTATCATCAAAACTCTAAAACCGGGTGATTGTAACCTTGGGCCAACAAGTTAGAAGTTAGGAGTTAGAACCCATCATCATTAGCCATCAATGGCTCTTACAAGAGCAAAACCTTGTAGAGGATATTAGATTCATGTGGATTATCAATCAAGTATTAGAGGTTAGTGGTTAGACGTTAGTAACCATGAGAGAAAACTAGATAAGCATCAGGTAGAAGTAGAGAAGAAACCATGAAAGAAAGGAGAAAGCTTTCATAGATATGTCACTCATCTATTACATCAACACACTCTCTCTTCTGAATCAATCTCTGCCCTAATACAAGATATAAAAAGAAAAGCGAAATACAAGAAAAAGAAGAAGAAACTCCTACACTACACTATGGAGAGAAAACCCTAGCTACTGCTCTCTCCCCCGAATTATTGCCATTAAATGCAGTATTTATAGGCATGGAGAGTTGGGAATCATCTAGAAGAAGCCATGCATCAAAGATCGGGGCCTTTGGCACTGGTCTTGCCACAGGGACGCGACAATAACCGCATTTCCATGGCTTGATCAAGGCTAGAGGCCCTGATCATTTTGTCAAATGGTTCATCTTGCTTCTAGGAGCTTCTGCATATGTCTGAAATTGGATATTTTGGACTCGTATTTCTCCAGATTCATCCATTAATTCGGGATCCAATGTATCTTCTAGAGGCTCTCTTGACTTGGTATCCAAGGAATCTTAATTAATTACCTAAAAATGGGTTTAATTAGGCTCTTATTATAGCTTTGCCCCTATACTCTTGATTATCTGCATAAGAGACCAAAACACGAGTTATTAAGCAGTATTTTATTAAAATCGGGCAGAAAAATGTAATAAAAATGTAAAATTGCAGAAAAATCACACCCCCACACTTATCTTTTGCTCGTCCTGAGCAAAACAAGAAAAAAAAACACTAAATTAAGAATGTTATTACACTACTTTCGTAGGTGATGCGATTGCACTGAGCGTGTACAACAAGCCTTTAAACCTCCATGTTTTACATAGAGGAGGAGTTATAATCTCCTTAGGGTTTTCTGCAGATTACACTCACAAAATCTATAAAGAAAGAAAATAAATGTTAGTATTTTTGAAAACATATTTTGAAAGAGAGAAAATTTTCAAAACATTTTTATAAAAATTAAGTGATCTAAGGTTATACGTTAACCTAAACTATTCATCCTTAATTTGAGTCTCCATGCAAGGACTTGTTATCAATCTAGGTTAAGAAATCAAGACTAAACTAATTATTTGATCTTTCATAAAATCTAGATAATATGCCTTAGTATATTTTTTGGATTTAACTTGGACTATGATACTATTATTTTATTTAATATTTATATATATTTCCTTTAGTTTTATTAGATTTTCTAGTCTACCCATGTAGCGAGCCTTTAACCGATGACTCCGGACCAGACAGTCTTAAGGCACCAGATGAGAAAATATCCCTCGAGTTTAAGGATTCGAGTAAACAAGGCCACAAAATTAAAGTCTTTATTTGTTTTGACCACCGTTAGGTGTGACTATTCATACTTTCTAAGGTACAATTAACCAGCTTGTAGCTAAGTATTTTTATAATATATATATTTTTATTTTTATTTATTTATTTTTATAAGGGTATTTAAGTCTTTGTTTAATTCCTCATGTAAAGTGTATATATTTCTAAGGCAAAAAATTCAGGATCAAACTATCTTTCTAATCTTTCTTTCTTATCTCAGAATCAAACAATACCTAGTATTTTGATTCAAATTAAGAAATCATAATAAAGGCTTCACTAATTCCTAAGATCAACCTAATTCTCTTTAAAAAATGAATCAAAACTTTTTCTCTTTTTCCAAAAAGTTTTGTTAAGAAAGGAAAATTCTTATACAAAAGAGAGAAATTCTAAGAATACTCTAAAAGAAGTGGCAAAAGAAAAAAAAAAACCTAAAAACTCTGCGTTAGTAGACCCTCCACCGTACTTATCTCATGCATTGTCCTCAATGCATCATGAATGTATATATGCATAAAAATAAAGAGGGAAGGAGAATTCACTTCATGATGGTGGTTTCAGTGAAGGTCTGATTGGTACACGAAATACGACCCAATCAAGAGAATGTGGAGTTCTCAGGAACCCACCAGTGACCTATCTAATATAACCAAATAATTGATTATATATGAGCATGATTTTTATTAGAAATTTTACCCCATCAAATTTGAACTTTGAAAAATAATTTCAGAGTTATGTTCTTCTACACCTTTATCCCAGAATGGAATATGATATGATGAAATAATTGATTGGGACTTAGGAGGTACACGAACTAATATCGACTTAGCAAAGCGATTGAAATCATGTAAAGGTTCTGGAGTCAATATTGGTTCAAATCTGGGTCCAAACCAAGAAATTCATTTTTCCTAAATGGAATGTGACTTTATAAAATTGGTGATTCAAGTTCAAAAATTACAGGTATGAGAATCAAAACTGGCTGTAAAATATTGTTCAAATTGGGTAACAAAACAGGAGTCAATATTGATTAAAAATTGAAACTAGATCACGAAATTAAGGATCGGGGTCACATACCTATTTGAGTTCAATTTCATGAAAATTAAAACTTGTCAATTTGTCAATGAGACTCTCAAAAGCATTGGTGAAGTTCAAAATGTTGATCTTGAAAGATTAGTGATTCAATTTCACGATGAATGCACACATAATTCAATACTAACTCAAAAAAGTGATTAAAATCGGGTAAAGTTACCAGAGTCCATATTGAGTCAAGAAGTGAAATTGAATTACCAAGTTCAGATTTAGGATCACATTTATACTTAAGTTCAATTTCAAAAAAAAGGATAACTTGCCAAAATGTCCATATGGTTATCAAAATTTTGATTTTTATCAAGTTCAAATGGATGCGATAAAATTGAATCTTAATTCTTAAAACACCATGATTCTTGAGTCGAATCGATAGAGTTAGAGATATCAAGATTGGTAAAAGGTTGATAAGAGAGAGTTTTCTTATTCCTAATGGTGTTGACCATTGACTAATTTTTGATTCTAGCCTATCGATAGACTGGGTTTCAATATTTTGAGTCTGAATCATATCTTGCATACTCTGTGCAATTGGTTGTTCTTGAAAGGTGAGTATGGAAGTTGACTTTGAAAATTGTGATAAAATTATGAATCCATCAGATTTTGAGATTGACGCTCGGGCTCATGCAAGACTTCCATACTCATTTCTAACATGAATTTTTCTATAATCGGTTGTTCTAGAAAAGGAGTATAAGAAGTTTGATTTTGAAAAAAATTGTGAGTCCATCATGGTTGGAGATTGTCTTTCGGACTCACGCAAGAGTTTCATGCTCATTTCAAAGCGTGATGGTTATTTATTTTGAAGAGATGGGACTGAGTATGAATTTTGAAAAGTTTGTGGATATGGGGAGACTAACATGTTTTGATTTGTCACTCGACCTCCTGCATGGCTTCTATATTCTTTTCTAACTCAGATTTTCTTCTATCGGTGGTTCTGGAAAAGAAGTATATGAAGCAAAATTTGAAAAAGAATATTGTGGATAAGGTGTTTGAAAATTAGAATCGGGGAAAGTGAATCCCTATTATCTCTGTGAAGAGTGAAAATTATTTTGAAAATTTTGGTCGTAAGATTGGAGCTATGAGTTATATTGAGTCGAATACATCCAATCCGGCCTATTTGTTTGGTTCACATTATGCAAAGTCGGGTTGGAGTTATCCGAGTCAAATGAGGTCGGAGTGAAATATGAATTCATATTAGGATTAAAAAAATTATCGTTTAAATTCATTTCACAAACAAACACCAAAAAAAAGAAAAAAACAAACAAACAAACAAAAAAGAAAGAAAATCAAACAAGCCTATGCTAGGGTTGACCTAGACCTAAACGACTCCTAACTGGTCGACTGTCCAGGAAAAGGCTATTGCAATATCTGACCATGAGCTAATCGACCAGGTAGAGACAAAACTCAGTGAGAGGTATCCATGCGTAAGCAACGGGCCTTAAATATGCCAAATCACTGAATCTTCAAGGCGTTGCCTCTTAATACCCAGTCCTTAGATACCAATTTGGCAAGAGTCCGGTACTAACAACTTCCTCTTGAGGTCAATCTCTTAATGAGTCCGAGATATCCTTAGGGGCCAACATCTAGTAAGTTTTGTTTAGGCTTGGTTTGTGTGAGTGAGAAGGTGATTTTTGGGCTAAGAGAGGGTAATGACTTTTCCACCTTATCTTATATCGGGTTATGCTCTTAAGTCTAATTCGTGCAAGTGTGCAATATAGACAAGAATTAACAAGAATTAACACTTAAGCAAGTAAATCACCCACATGTTTTTTCTATACTATATGCAATGTCATATGTACGCCTTAGTCCAACTCAAAATAATAGAACAAAATACAGTATATTGGAATGAAATCGATAC
This sequence comes from Agave tequilana, assembly GCA_038442645.1. Classification (NCBI taxonomy): domain Eukaryota; kingdom Viridiplantae; phylum Streptophyta; class Magnoliopsida; order Asparagales; family Asparagaceae; genus Agave; species Agave tequilana. The sequence goes on from JAVJIF010000995.1 coordinate 46,498, forward strand.
GTGCCTATGATGTAAATGTCTAAATCATTTTATCACGTCCAATTACTAATTTTGTTGTTTAATTATTATAGTGAACATGCAATCAAAGCAGAATTCAAATAACTGAGTACAGTAATATATGAATAATTAAAGAAACCTGCAAAAACTGGAGACCAGATCCCTAGAAAACCTTGCGTTTCTGCGGCAAAAAACCTTGGCCGCTACAAAATTTTGAATTATGCTCCCTGTTTTCTTGAGTAGGGAGCTACAAGGTAGTATAGGCTTTTGAACTTAGTTTCTGCAAATTTTGACATGTATACAGAAAATAGAGAAGAGAATGTTAACAAAAACATGAAATAACTGTTCTCTTTTCGGGCAACAACGCCAAAATGATGATAGGTAGGAAGCATGCACGAAAATATGTATTTTGTAAAATCAGTGAAAGTATGTGTACTTTGGCTTCCTCAATACTTTTGTTATAGCAAAGTGGCTAAACCGGTCGAATCCATAGGGATGAGAGGCGATAGAAGTATTAACAGTCGTGTCACGCTAGTGTTAACGAGCTCTTCTCTGTTTCAAAGAATCGAAGTAGTAGGTGGAGAGGTGATGAAAACATAAAAGAAGGATAGTAAACTTATTTGAAACTTGGTTTTGAAATGAAATCAAAAAGAGGAAAGAAAACTCATCCAATTGCTCCACTAACTGTGCTAGCATCTTGAGTGATAGTTGCCTCACATTGGTCCTTGGTCATCACTAACCTTCTCTTCAAGAGCATTACAAAACATGGTACATAAGATTATTCTCCACTTCCCAAATCAATCAACCATATGTAAGCTACTATTAATCTATCTAAGCTACACTAGAGCAAGCATGCATTGAAGGAAATATTGCATGTTAGTTGTTAGAAGTTAGGAGTTAGAACCCATCATCATGAGCAATCAATGGCTCTTGCAAGGGCAAGGCCTTATAGAGGCTATTAGATTCATGTAGATTATCAATTGAGTGTTAGAGGTTAGTGGTTAGATTTTAGTCATCATGAGAGAAAACTAGCTAAGCATCATGTAGAAGTAGAGAAGAAACCACAAAGAAAAGGAGGAAGCTTTCTTAAATGTGTCACTCATCTATTACATTAACACTCTTTTTCTCTTCTGAATCAATCTCTGCCCTAATACAAGGTCTAAAAATAAAAGCAAAATGCAAGAAAAAGAAGAAGAAAATCCTCCACTACATATGGAGAGAAAATCCTAGCTACTGCACTCCTCCCTCGAATTATGGCCTTCAAATGCAGTATTTATAAGTATAGGGACCTAGGAATCATTTGGAAGAAGCTAGGGAATCTGACCCTGGTTTTGCCACAGAAATGCGGTAATAGCCGCATTTCTATAGGTTGATCAGGGCCAGAGACCCTGATTGTTTGCCACATGGTTCGTCTTATTTCTAGGAGCTTCCGTATATGTCTGGAATTAGGTATTTTGGACTCATATTTCTCCATATTCATCCTTTAATTTGGGATCTAATATATCTTTTAAAGCTCTCTTGACTTGGTATCCAAGATACCTTAATTAATTACCTGAAAATAGGTTTAATTAGGCTCTTATTATAGTTTTGGCCCTATACTCTTGATTATCTGCATAAGAGACCAAAACACGGGTTATTAAGCAGTATTTTATTATAACCAGGCAGAGAAATGTGTCATGAAAATGTAGAATTGTAGACTAATCATCATTCTAAGTGGAATGTTAATATTTTTGCTTGTTTGGCATATTAGCAACTGCATGTTCTATGAGTGCCCCTCAGTCCCTTGGCAAGTAAGCTCAGCTACTTGTGATGGGTTGCTTCTCGTTCACACGTGACGATCTCAGTATGAAATCACCAAGAGGAGGATGAATTGGTGATATGCTAATCTAATGCAGAAATAAAAACTTTATTCAACAAGTCTAAACAAATATAAGCACATAAACAATGTTAAACAAATAATTAAATAATAAAGCAATATACCTGGTGAAGGGTTCTGACTTCTCCCCAAGATTTCTCTTAAAATTAGTGTTGAAGCACACTCTTAGTTAAATAAAGTACAAACAAACAATATCAAGTATTTAAAGAAGAGCAAGTATAATTATGTAAGATATAAACAAGAGTGAAATTAATAAGAGAAAAGAGCAATCACAAATATGAGAGATTTGTTTCAAGATTCGGGCAACTTGCTCTACGTCCCCCGCCTTCACCGCAATGAAAGATTTTCTTATAATCGATCCTGCAAGTGTAAGGTCACCTAGAGAGGGGTGAATATGTGAAGTGCTAATCAAGTGCAAAATTTAAAGCTTAGGCTAACAAAAAATAAACATACAAAATTGATTCCAAAGCGTGAGTCGAATTTTCGGTGAAGAGCTCTAGAACTTCTCCTCAAGATTCCTTTTTTATAAGAGTTGAGGTGCTTTAGTAAAACTCTTAGATCAATACAGTGCGAGAATAAAAATATCAAGCATATATGAATAAACAATAATAGCAATGCACGATATAACAAGAGTAGAGTTGAGAGAGACAGTAAAAATAAACACAAGAATATTTTTCAAGGTTTGAGCCACTTGCTTTATGTTCTCGCCTTTCACCTAGAAGGATTTTCACTATTAATGGAACTCCACAAAGAAAATAATTTCCTACACAAAAGGAAGGCACAAAGCTAATGAACCTCTATACAAGAGATGGACACAAAGCCAAAACTCTTCTATACAAGAGGGAAGCACAAAGCAAAGGAAAGATTACAATACTTAGTGACCACTAAGATAATAAACTAAAAATCTATCAATACAAGATCCTAAATGATAGATTTGGAGATGAAAGCTCAAGATTGCGTGAGAAAATAATGGATTTTGGGAATGAAGCTCTAAAAAAAAAACACTTGAAAAAACCTCTTTGGAGATATAGAAATTAGAAGTCAAAACTTGTATTCCCCGATAACTAATTTTTTTGTTTTTCCAAAATTTTAAACACAAATTTTTCTCTTCAAAAATCTTATAAGATCTTATCAAAATCTTATTTAAGACTTTCAATTATGACTCCTATTTATAAGAATAGGGTAGAGATGACTAAAGAGTAAACCCATCTGTTAAAATAATGATTAAACTCAAATAAAGTAAAATATATCTGTTTGGAAATAAAACAAAAATAGAAAATTCAAAAGCTAACCATTTCTGGCAATTTGCCAGAGGTCGATCGACCGCCTATGCTATAAAAATAGCATTGGAGCTAACGATTGACCGCTCAGTTGACCAAGCTCAAACAGAGAGATCAATCTCCGGCAGGTGACCAGGCGGTTGACCCAGAATGAGAAACAGAGCACATTGCAAGATTTGTGATCGACCAATTGGTCAACCGACATGCATATGCATAGAGCTGTACATATTCGGATGACCGAGTGGTCTACCGACAGATCACTGAGCTCTGGTTGGTGGTCGACCGGGCGGCCGATCGGCTCAACCTAAAATATTAAATTTTCTATCTTTAAAAATACATTTTAAATCAAAATAAATCTCTGTAAAATCTACAAAAATAAGTTCATATTAATACACTAGAGTACAAATATGTGTGATAAAAATCAACACATTATAAACATATGAAATTGTTTTTAAGCTAAACTATATTGAAAACTTTTTTTTCAAAAAACTAAACTTTAAATGGAAATCGAGTTTTTTCAAACATGTATAAATACAAAAACCACTAGTTTGAGAAACTTGTTTTTGTTAAATATCTTCTCATAAATCCATAACATATTCCAATCGAATCAAAACTGGTTAAACCAAAACACGAGAACTATTATCTTAAAAATCAATATTAAACTTGCGTGTGGGTGTGAGCTTGAGCAATCAAGTTTAATCTAAACTTTACACAAATCTAAAATTCTTACAAACTCTCGACTCAAGTCTTATTCTTGAATAGATCTTCTTCTCTATCTTGACTTGATCTAAATTTTGATTTCTTTGAGCTAGACCCCTTCTTGAGTTTTTAATGTGTTCTTTATGTTTGAGTTCTTGAATCAACATGTATTATTTTGAAGAAGCTAAACTCAACTATGATCTTGATTGAATATTTAAAACTTAATAAACACAAGATCATTAGTACTCTAATACATGATTTAATTATCATCAAAACTAGAGTGATAGGCATTTGGGTCAAAAATTTTCCCCTTTTTGATGATGATAAAACTCATGGAGTTACATATGCATGGATTAGAGAAGAGCTCTATGAAAGCTCCCCTTTAACTCATGCATAAACATACTAATATAAAGATATGCAATAAAACTTAATTAAAAACATCAAATAATCATAAACATATATGCAAAACATAAACATCATGCGTAATTCTCAAATATCTCTCCCTTTTTTGTCACTTCATTAAAAATGATAAGAACACAAATAAAGTGTATACAATATAAATTCATGATGAGGAGAGAAGTTAAGTTCTCTTCCCCTGCATACATGCATTAAATGAAAAAGAGATGACTAAACTCTAAACCACATAGACATGGTATATAATGTATAGATGTTAAGCTCCCCCTACAAACATATATGATATAGAGAAGAAAGGTCAAGCCCCTCTACATACAATACACTCATTATAAGTTTATGTATAGAGGAGATGTTAAGTTTGTTGGCCCAAAAAGGTTACACTCTCCAATTATTGAGTTTTGATGATGACAAACCAAATTAGTGCTATTTGGTACTAATGAGTTTGTTTAAGATAAGTTTCAGGTTAGTACCATATTTGGAGGCCATTGCTTAGCTATTGCAACAACTTCTAGGTTTCATGAAGCAAAGAAGGCATATTGCATATCAAGGAAGGAACATAGAAGAAGGGGCTCTAGCAAGGCATAGCATGGCTCAAGACTTGAAGATTGCTCAACAAGATTTGTTTTTAGTTTTATAGGTTTAGAATTTTGTTAAAGAATGATGGATAGGTTTGAAGCTCAATCACACACGTTTTTGCGCACATATTGTTTCTAAGATGATTTTCTATAAAATGTACAAAAAATATTTTGATACAAAATCCTCTGCCTACAAATCAATTTTTATGTTTTATACTTAGTACTATTTAAAGATATTTTTCATAAAAATCAAAGTCTTTTCAAAATTGTGTTTTAAACTCAACTTTTGACCTGAGCCGGTCGACCGCACCAGTCGACCGTGCCTGTGTCAGTCTTGTCCGGTCGACCGGACAAGTCGACCATGGTTCTGGCAGATACACGTATCAGTGTGCATGTTTGCCGGTCGACCAGGCGGTCGACCTGACTGTAGTAGCTTTGCTCTCGAGTTTGTTGGGTCGACTGGGCGGTCGACCGTTTGCCTGTAACGGCTCTATTTTTGAATAGGCGATCGACCGACCGGTCGACCGGACTAGCCGTTGAACAGTAAACGACTATTTTCTGGGCTGTTTTAAATTTTGTCTTTTTGTGTTTAAAATTAGTTTAAGGGATATATTTCAAACTTAATACTCTCTGATTAATCCTAATTATGTTTTATCCCTAAACCCTAGCCCTCTCCTATAAATAGGGGTGTTTGGGGAGAGATTATTTACAACAATTAATTACAAGAGAAAAATTCCAAAAGTTTCCAAGTTTAAGGCTTTCAAAAGATCTTGGTTTTTGTGCTGAAATTCTCTCATTTTCTGAAGTGTTTTTCAAAAGAATTCTCTGATTTCATTTTCTTTTCTCCTTGCACACAAGAGCTTCATTCCTACTCATTGTTCTCTAAGGACCTTTTGTAAGGGAAGAGACATTTGAAAGAGAGAGTTTGTGGTCTTTTGACTACTCAGAAATTGCTTGTAATTGAGATTGTGGAGTTGGGTACTCCGGTGTAATTGTGATTTCTTTGTGATAGTGGAAGTAGCTAGAATCCTTCTGGGGAAGGCGGGGAGTAGAGCTGGGTGCTCGAACCTCGATAATATATCCTTGTGTTTGCGTTTGGTTTACATTCTTGCACTCCTTACTTTACTTTACTTGCACTTATTACTTGCTTATCATCATCATTGCTATATTTACTTGCTTTCATTCATCTTGTGAATCTTGTTGGGTGATTGTTACATCTTAATTTTTAATTTGTCCATTGATTAGCATTATCACCTATTCACCCCCCTCTAGGTGATTTTCAAAGTTAACTTCTCTTGCATATAGCAATATATATCAAAAAATTAATTTTGAGAACAATTGAAATTTGATTTTCTATAAAAAAAAATCCAATTGTAAATACTAAAATTTTGAAATCAATTGTAAATGAACACAAATACCAATTGTGTAAATTTTGGATAAATCATTTTGATACCAATTGAGAAACATGTAAAAGATACCAATTGAGACATAAAAAATAATTTTAATACAATTTGGGTTTAATGAGACAAATTGAAAGCAATTTAAATTTCTCTTCCTCTTTTTAGAGAAGGAAGTAAAATCAAAACAATTTTAATTAAATGAATTTGTTGTGATTTTTAAACATTCTCTCCCTTTTTAAAAAAAAAACTACTAATGAAACATTTGCATAAGCTTTAAAAGGATACCAATAGAAAGTGATACCAATCTATGATATCAAATGAAATGAAAATCCATGACAATTGTAAATAATATAAGCTTAGCAAGAGATTAATTTCTATTAAAGAATATACACAAAAATATTTATGAATAATTATAAATCAAGCACAATTAATCAATCAATTATATATATGTATGATGCCAATTGTAAATTAAATACCACTTGAAATATGAGGCATATATATATATATATATATATATATATATATATATATATATATATATATATATATATATATATATATATATATATATATATAAATTAGAATGAGTATACAAAAATTAAATATCATGTAAATCATATCTATAACTCATTTTATCATCAACTTACAAGCACATGCCAGAAGAATAGTCAATTGAAATTATAGAAGGCATGATTACCCAACCAACCGCCTAATACTCTTAGTACTCTAAGTTTATATATGGAAATACTTTCTATAAGGTGTTAACCCTATTATGTTTTTAGTTTGATGATGATCACTCATTAAGCTACGTATTGACTAACAACTCATATTCTAGTTTCTTGTGTTTTGATTTAGGTCAAAGCACTCTCATGGAGGTTGGATTGATCATGGCTCAAATTACAAAATCATATAAAGGAGCAAAGATCTAGATCAAGCTATTCAATTTATCAAGTCAAATCAATTGGAGCTAGAGTGATAGGCCAAAGATTGTTGTATCTATTTTAAAATGTTATGTGAGATAAGAAGAACTATGGCAAGAACTTAATTTGGCACTAGATCGCAGATTCATACTTGTGCATATACATTTTGATTTTAATTCAAGTATGAGTTCTTCAAATTTTTGTTCAAATGCCCTAAAGCTTTTAAATTATTTTTAAAATATTTATTTAGTCCTATACATATTGATTTTATGCCTATGTTATATAAATTTTTTATAGTTTTTCAAAGGCATTTATATCAATTTTTTTTTCTGAGTTTAGGGTTTTTGGATCGACCGCCAGAACATGCGGGTCAACCCATGGGCTTAAGTGAAATAGACATAGCAGAGATAGGTAACACGGATTGACCGCCGACATTTAGAGGTCGACCTATGGCTGGCTAAGTAGTTTGAGATCTGCACGGACCGACTGTCTGCTGATGACATTGCATAGCCCCGACTCTCTATTGGGGTTAGATTGACCCCCAAGATGATCGCCCAGCTGCAAATATTCAGTTATGAATTTTTCTATGAACGACCTCCAGTTCGATTTGGTTTTCGTAAAATTTGAAAAAGTGAGGAAACTTTGAAAATTCATTTCATTTTTTTTTGTGAATTCCAAGTCAAACCAACGATGCGGTTTCTTTTTGACCATTGCATTTTCACTATGCAAACAGATCGACCGTTGGGTCGACTGCTGCCAGGTAATTTTGAAATAGATTTTAGTTTATTCAAAAAATGGATTGACCGAAACTTTCTAGCGATCGACCTGGTGTACATGAATTTGAATTGTGAGAAGACTTGAACTTCAAATTTTAGGCTGAACTTGTTTTCACCTAACTTTACCTTCTTCTACTTATAAATACAAGTTGGTTCTACTCTTTAAACAAGAACTTTTATATCAAACTTTCTCATTTAAAAGAATCCATCCTTTTTACCACCCATTCTGTTGATCTTTTATCCATTTTTGATACAATGGACAATACAAATCAATCCCGTTAGATTACTTTAAATGATTACATGTATCCTACAAGGTCCACTTAATCTTCCTGTATCACTTTACCGGCCCTTACGATAAATTTCAAAATCATATTCGGCATGATACAGATGCTTCTAGTTTTTGAGGGTTGACCAATGAGAAACTGTAATATCCCTAATTTAAAATACTATATTTTTATTTTTCTAAGTATTTATTAATTTTTGCTATACTTTTATTTTATTAACTTGATTTATGACTATTATTATTAAATATACAATATTATTTTGAGATAGTAAATGGTGATTTGGCTTTATATTTACCATTATTTTTCATTAACATTTCTATTATGATTATTATTGCTATTAGTTGTTATTATTAGTAGTATTTATTTGTGTTATTATTTTTCTTATGATTATTAATCATTATTATTATTATTAACGTTATTTGTTGTTGTTATTATTGTTAATTATCGTTATTAGTATTATTAGTTTTGTTATTGTTAATTATAATTATAATTATTGATATATTGTTGTTGTTATTATTATTATGGTTATGGATAATAACTTAGATTAATACTATTATTATTGGTATATTATAGTTATTGTCATTGTTATTGTTAATTAATATGCTTGTTATTAATTATTATTTTTAGTTAAGACTTGTTGTTGTTATTACTAGTATTATTATTATTAGTAGTAATTTCTATTCATTTCCTTGACTCCTCCCCTTCTTATTCCGATTCCTAAACCCTTTACCCATATTAGCTTAACCTAATACCCGTTATCCATTTACCCATTAACTCCAACCCATAACCCATTACATCCATCTACCTTGTATAAATCATCTTATCTCCTAACTCTGACCCTAATCCTAAACCAAACCCTAACCTAATTTTCCCCTCTTCCTTCTCAGAGCCATGCCTCCCCCAACCTCTTTGCCTCCGGCCGCAAGCACCCAGATCCCCCTTGGCTTGCTTCTCCTTAGTCTTGCACGACAACCCCTTCTCCCATCTTGCCGCATCCTCCTTGGCATCAGCCCCGAGCTCCTCTGCCGAGTCCTACACCCAAAGAAAACCCCCTGCGCGCATCACCTCTTGCTCCCACCTCACCACAGCACAAACGCTATAAACCCCCACCGTTCATCCTCGCCCACCAGGCCGCTATCATCCATGCCCTAGCCGATCAACACCCCTCTTCCACCCTCCTTGGTCACAGCTACTAGGAGTAGTCGTGCACTGGCTCCCTCCCCCTCTTGGCCGCCGTGAGCCTCCAGGCCAAGCTCTGCGTGAGCTTCCCCTATCAACTCTCCTGTACATAGCCCGAGCGAGCCATCGGCAATGCTCCCCTCCTCCGTTCTGCCGCATCGTCGGATCTCCGCTTCCTCCTTACGCAAGCCCCTAGAGCAGCCCCACCGCATGCCGCCACATCCAACAGGACCCTCCACAACACAATGATAAAAAAACACCCCCTTAGATCACCCCAAACACACCTCCACCTGTGATGGCAGCAACCCCAGCCTGCTCCATGTCGTGAGCCCCCATCTCCTCTCAATCGAGCTCTATCCCAAGCCTAGTCCACTGGCCAAGCTCAACAATGTCCCATGCTGTACCCTTTCCTTTGGCCGTGATCCATCTACACAGCCAGCCTCCCTCTCTTTGCACAACCGACAATAGCAGCGCAGAGTCGAGCACCACTCTCCGACGAGCATCTGAGATTCGCCTCTGACAGCTCAATCTCCTCCGTGAGCATTCCGGCGAGCTTTTGCCATCCTCCGTGGCCCCCGCCGATGAGACCCTTGCCATGTCGTGCACCCCCTATGTGAGTGTACCCTCTCTCCCTTTCTATGTTAGTTAATATATGTGTATTAATAGTATATATGTAATTAATTATGTGTGGGTATTTTTAATTAGAGTGTGTGTAGAATTATATGTGTGTAATTTAATTTGTATTATGTAGTGTGTATAATTACATATAATGTGTGCTTGGGTGTGTGCATGAATGTGTGTGCATGACTGTAGATGTGTGTAGTGTGTGTGTGTGTGTGTCTGTGTGTGTGTTGGGGGGGTGTGGGGGTGGGTGTGGGTATGTATATATATAGTGTATATGTACGTGTGTACTTATATACGTATGTATGTGGGTATACATGTATGTGGCTGTGTGCACATGTATATAGAGTGCATGTGAACGTGTGTAAGCATATATTTATGTGTGCGTGTGTCTATGAGTAATTGGTTGTGTGTTACAGTGATTTCGAATCCGTTTGGTGAGATCCGGACCCATTAAGGGAAATTCAGATTGTGCCATTATGGACCCGATACACTGGTGATTCAAAGACCGACCCATGAGATGATCCAGAGGTTCATCCTTGTTCGTGCAGTGAAGACCAGACGACGATTCAGAACTAAAATCGCGTCATTTCATTTGAGTGTTTGCTTTTATGTTTTTTTTTCCTTATTTACTGTTGTCAATAGGTATTTGCATTTTATTCGTATCATTTAATATGAACGATTGATATATACCAGTATGATTACTTGTATTACTTCATGAGGATCAGTGAGTATTCACCTCATTTATCAACATCATTTCATGTGTAGAGGATTACCACTTTTGATTCAGGATTAGTTATGGAATACCTTGGACTGTTACTTGATTCGATCTATTGATTAGCTGATTCAGTTCATATTTGAGGATAGATGGCCTATTTCATGTGAAGTATTTGTCATACAAATTGTTTGGTGGTATTTAGAGTTACTTAGTAGTTTTTGATGTTACCTTATTTACATTGAGCATCAGATGTATATGAACTCTGTATTTTGATATTAAGATAATAGACTTATATCATTTCGTGTGTAATCATTTAGGTTCTAGATTTAATTGTGATAAATTTAGGAATGTAACTGGATTGATCTTGAGTTTGAGTGGATCTGTATATGGACATTATTTAGAGTAGATCTCAGATTTACTTTATTTTTATAAGATCTTGATCAACATTTAGATGGGGTTGACGTAGCTGGATTTATGGTTGTGAGTATTTGAGATTTATTTACTGATCCTATCGTTCGAGTATAGATGATATTTTGTTGATGTTGAGTATAAGAACTAGACATTTCTAGATTTCATGTTGGTTGAGGATATTCCCTTATTTCTTATGATTTCAGTATTTGTTGACTTAGTTGATCTCGAGAATAATCAGTAAACTGTATTCATGATCTTGGTTATTCAACTTTTTAGTTATAGAGATACTATTATGATAGTGATCTAGTTAATATCGATGATCTTGTACTTCAGAGTTATTAGATAGCAGTTATCAGTTGATCAGTTATTAGTGAGACTATTTGTTGCTGATCATATAATGTGTTCAGAGTTTATAGTAGTTGTCAGAAATCTGTACCAATTATCAGTATTAGTTATACAGTTGTGATTAGTGACTCTATATCTCCAGTATTCAGATGTCAGTTATTAGTTGACAGTTACTCAGTTGTCAGATATCAGTTGTCAGTTGTCAGATTATCAGCTAGTATTGACATCAGTAGTTGTTGGAGATATCAGTTACTATTAATAATAACTTATATCATTTCTTGTTAATAAAAGAAACCATAACCCAGGGAAAAAAGTAATTGCCTGATAATGCATGTCGTGTATTGTGGAAGAACTTGTTATGGTATACCGAGTTGCGGATTCCCCATGAGGAACCAAGGTAGTACTGGCTACCTATTCAGTTGCTAATTGTCAGTTGTTAGGGTTATGCCTCGATTACGGCACTATACTAGTTGTCTTTTTGTGTGGGGTTATAGTCTTCAGTTATTAGAGCCTTACGACTTGTCCTAATTTAGCGCCAGGGGTGTTAGACTGTGGTACCGGGCATGCACGATACCCTTCCAAAACACATGCACTACATTGGCAGGCAGTTACAATAACGATAACAATTGTTTAATATGTGAGAAAATGGCTGTGGTATGGGACACAGCTAAGTACTATATTAGTTAGGTTAATAATAACCAACCAGACTAGTGACATATCTAGGTTACACATCTCTTGACATCAGTTGTTTGTTTTAAAGTTATATAAGTTGTCTTTTATTTGTAGACTTATTTATGTTATTGATTATTCAGTTATGTTTTATTTACAGTTTATCATGTTATTATTACATACACATTGTTTTTATCATGAGCACTTTTCCCTTTTCATACACACTCATTGGATCACTTTCTGATGACCCTAGATTTGCACGTCCAGATTGGATGTTTCATTTCATTGTTCAGGTGTTCGATGAGACCGTACATGTTGTGAGGAGCTGGAGTTTCTCTCTTCTTGATAATTAGGATTCTTGTTCACCTACATTCCTGTTATTTCCTGATTCTCTCTATATCGCATTCAGTTGCTATTTCTTTCTTATTTTATATGATATCATGTGTGGACCACTATATATGTTATTGCAGTGAACACGATTCATTTTAGTAGATTTTTGTATCTTGTTTCAGGTTACCTAAGGTTTAGCGCGTATATGTGGGGTATTTCTCTTGCGTATATGCGTCGCCGACTCTCGTCGTGTCTCCGTTCTAGCGTATTTTGGGAAGCGGGGCATGACAGAAATCGTACCAACATGTTAGAAAATTTGAGGACATTCGTGGAACCATGAAATGTAATCAAATGACTGAGGAATCTCTAAAACATAGATTGGTCCCGTTCTCCCTGAAAGAAAAAGCCAAGCCTTGGTTACTTCCTCTCCAGCCTGGGACTTTCCCCACATGGGTAGATCTAGCTAAAGCTTTTTATAGAAAATTCTGCTTAAAGTAGAAGACTGCTTCTGTACGTGAAACTGTTAACACCTTTCATCAGTTCCAAGGGCAAATATTTTTCACGTACTTTGAGAGATTTAAAGACCTTTTGATTGAGTGTTCTTACTATGGATTTGAAAAAAATCCCTTTGATTCAAATGTTGTATGATGGTTTAGACTACCCAACTAAGACTATGGTTGGTCCCTTTGTAATGGGGCATCCACAAGTAAAACCGCCAACAATGCATGTGTATTTTTTGAAGAGGTAGCAGAGAACATGTTAGAATGAGAACTATTAATATTGATGCTAAGCAACTCAACACCACCACAACTACCTCCAACAAAGGTGGTATGCACAGGGTCAATTCTAATTTTGAGAATGATGCTAGAATGGCAGCACTAGTGCGAAGATTTGAAGTCTTAGAGATGAGCAAAGGGGCACAATCTTCGGCTCCCGAACCATCTAAGCCAGTGATGTCTCTCGTTTGTGTCCTCTGTGACAGTCTTGACCATCTGGTAGAACAGTGTCTTGGGTTACTAGTTATCAAAGCCGAACAAGTAAATATACTCAGTACATTTCATAAACCCAATCCAAATAACAACCCATTCAGTGACACATACAATTCAGGATAGCAGAACCATCAAAATCTTTCTTTGAAGCCATCTCAAGGACAAGGATATGGTAGAACACCACCTTTTCAAGGACCGCCTCCTAATAATCAATTGCATCAGGGAAATCAATTTGTTGTTGCACCATCTGTTCCTCCATATGTCCCTCCCAATCAAAGAATTTCTTCTTTAGAAGACATGTTCCAACAATTTTTGCAGAGCCAGGCTCAGACTAACCCGAATCAAGCCCAAATAAATCATGCTACTTCTCAGGCAATAGCTAAGATTAAAGTTCAGTTAGGTCAAATAGCTGCATCTGTAGGATGAAGAAAGAAAGGACAATTTTCAAGTCAGACTGTGTCAAATCTGAGAGGACAACCAGTTCCTTCAAATGTTCTAGAAAGTCAATTTGAAGTTGGCTCTAGTTCAACAAATAAAAAAGTCCAGGCTATTCACACTTTATGGTCTGACAAGAGGGTGGACAACCAAGTCTAAGTTTCATCTAACAGTCACCTTAATTCTGAAAATTTCAACAAGAGAGAAACAGATCCCAAAGGAGCCAATAAAGAAAGATGATAAATTATTGTTGACACTCAAGAGAAACTCTTTGTTCCTAAAGCCCCATTTCCTCAATGTCTTCAGGCTAATAGGAAGAAAAATCACTTTGAGGAAATTTTAGAAGTTTTTAAAAACATCCAAATCAACATTCCTTTCTTAGATGCAATAATAGATTCCTTCTTATGCCAAGTTTCTAAAAGACCTCACCACTATTAAGAGGAAAATCTTTGTTTCTCGTGAAGCTACATTTGCTGCATCAGCATCATGTCTCATCCAACAAATTATTGCTCCAAAATATAAGGATCTAGGGAGCCCAACAATTTCAGTTAAGATAGGAGACAAGATAATGTATATGTGTCTATTAGACCTGAGAGCAAGTGTAAACTTTTTATTCTATTCTGTGTACAAATAACTAGGTTTAGGGAGTTACAACCCACTAACCTTACTGTTCAGGTTTATATCGAGCAATTTTAAGCATTAATTCAAGTTAAGATATGAAAGCATAAATCGTGTGGTGACTAGAGTAAAAAGTACCATGTAACCTAGGGCTAACTGGTCGTGTCTATGAGGAGAGATGCGATGCAAGCTTTTTGGTACTTTTGTTGAGAAAACAAGTTAGATTTGTTTTTTAAAAGAAAGAAAAAAGAAATGAATATGGTTGGTTTAAGGAAAAACTGAAAACGAGAAGAGATTTTGGAAAAAAGGAATTCGAAAAAAACCCCGAGTGAAGTAAAATTGAGTTTGTTTTATAAAGAAAAAAGATCTAAGCTCACTAATCTCATACTCAACTCTATACTCTTCTCTTGAAAGTAAATTGCCTCAAATGATCATAGGCCAAAGTTCAATCTTGAAGTTCAAAAGCATCCAAGCAAAGCAAATAAGATCGATTTTGAAAAATTTAACTTTGTTTTAAAATAGTTCATATATTGAATATTACACCATCAAGAAAACCAACAAGTATGGAATAAAAATAATTTGAAAATGTTATGCTTTTTAAAACAAGTGTCAAAGTTCAAGACCTATCTTCATGTGCCTTCAAGAACATTCGCAAGTGCATGGCTTAACTTAGGCATTCATATGATTCAAGTGGGTTGTTTTAAGTTAAAAATCAAGAGAAAAAGATAGAGAAGAGCAGATTAGTGAGCCTAGAATCAAATAGTTTAGTTATTCATAGCAGAAGCAAAGAAAATAAAAGAATGCATAAATAACACTAACATAATAGATAGATCAAGATGTGTTGAAAAATAAGATAAATCTCCTTTGATTGTCACTTCAATGGTGGATTGCACACTCGCTTTCTCTCTCCCACTTTTCTGATCTAAGCTAGAACAGAAATAAAAAAAATTACAAGTGATTGTAATGAATCCTAATCTTAAGAGTAAAGTAAAATCTTAGTTCTCCGCTGTACGTATCTCTGCTCAGAATGATGCTCTATTTATAGGAGAAGAAGAAGGGATAAAGTGCGCTTGAAAATAGAAGCTTAGGCGCTAGCCCAACAACCTTGTTATGGCTGCAGAAACACGACAATTGCTGCATTTTCGCATCCATAATCTAGCCATTGGGCCAGATTTTTTGCGGCATGAATTCCCCCGTTCTATTGCTTCCGTTTCTTCAGGTAGGATTTTTTTTTCTAAACCTCTGAATTGGAGTAGATCTCCATTGGTTTATTTGAGCTAGAAAATTCGATCTTTAAAATTCTGGATTTAATTAGATAAATTGGATAATTTACTCTTTTTCTCCATTATATACACTTGCACATCATTAGACATTAAACCGAATAAATAGCAGAGTTTAAATCATAATAAATATGGAAATATGACATGAAATATTTAATATACGTGAATAATCACACCCCCACACCTATATTTTGCTCGTCCTCGAGCAAAATCAAAAGACTAAGAGATTACTGAGCCACTTTCACAGCCACGTGACTGCACTGAGCATGTGCATCAAGCCGTTAAACCTCTGAGGAAAGTATTGGTTTAAAATGTGTTTCTATACTAAGAAACTAAAAGAAAGAAAAACTAAAGAATACTTACTTCTTTTAGCTGTTACTTACCTAGGATCATTGGCGACGGTCTTACCTTGATTTGGAGGCGATCAATACATAACTCATAAGATCGGATTCAGTCCTTGTCTACATTACATCATCAAGACTTTTAGCAGCAAGCATGAAATAATACATACTTTAAAAGGAGAAACCAATTGTCATGAGCTATCAGTGGCACTAGCAAAGGCAAGGCAATTTTGAAGTAATGAGGCTCACTTGGATTGTAATGAAAACCAAAAGTAAAAAGAAGAAGAAAAAAGGTAAACTTCAATTAAATTAAAAAACAATGAAAGAAAGGAGAGAAAATTACAATGGTGTCACTCTCAATGTAACTCTCTTTTTTTTTAATAAGAATCTCTCTCTAACATAAGATTACAATAAATAGAAAATTACATACTAATAAAAAGAAAAATCTAAGTTAAAACTATAAAATAAAAGCCTAATTCTAACTCTCTGCTGGAGTGGTGCTCGTCCTTCTCTGAAATGTGCAGTAATAATAGGAGAACTGACAAGGGGAGAGGAGTACGAAGATAGGGAGAGCTAATGCTCCCTAACTGCTTTAACAGAGCCGCATAACGTTCCCAACTGCTTTAACAGAGCCACAGATCCATGACTTATGCCGTGAATCCGCAGCCTGGATCTGACTGTAGAGCCAAATCCAGGAGCCTATGGATTTGTTTCTTCTCATGTCCCATTTTATCGAGTTAGATTTCTAGTCTGACTTTGGGATCTTTAGCATATTTGACTCAATCTTCAGTTATGAAAATAAATTCTCTAAAATTTGAATTTGTTTTTGATGTTGGGATCTTCAGTATGTTATCTCAATCTTCCTTTATGAAATAAATCAATTTAAATCTTAATTAAATTAGGCTTTTGGGCTTATTTCCCCTTCTTCTCCATTAATCAAGGTTTGCTGATTGGTCATCAATAAAGCATATTTTTAGTCACATTTTCTTACTTATTTTTATAAAACATTACTATTTAATTCATTTATTATTTAGTAATGCGCATGCCTCCATAATCCAAGAAAAAGCCCAAAAGAAGCCTAAAAGCCCACAATTATTATGAAAATAAAGATTAATTGGGAAGATAAAGGAAGCTTCTATTCTATTCCATTTGAACTTGAGTTTTAAATTAATTTAATTTAAAATCTAGAGGAAGAAAAGGGTAGAACAAGATAAATCCTCATCCTAATTGAAGATAGATGTGAACTCCTATTTAAATTTTGATTGCTTGCACTACAAGTCCTAGAAGATGAAGGGGATAAAGCTAAACCTATTTGGAGATAAGAAGAAGAATCCAAGCTAAATTCAGGTTTGAAAATAACTTGCTTCTCAAGTTATCTAGAGACAGAGTATATCATCAAATTTAGAGTTCAAATTCAAGATCCGAGAATATATCTAAAGATGGACGGACTAGACGAAGCCATGTACCAAAACACGACATCTATCTCTGCTACTTTGCCGCGAAAACATGGCAAAAGCCGTGTTTTTGCGGCTCTATGGTGGTCGTTTGCGTGGCGGATAGGTGGAAGTGTTTGCGTGGGACTCTACTTCTCAAATCTCGTATAAATACTGTAACGCCCTGAAATCGAGTGTACGGAGATGCTATTGCGCCGATATACGTAGGTCAAAAATACCCTCACATATATACACTAAGCATCAGTACATGCAAGAATCAGAGTTTAGAAATACGTGGTGCATTATACATTCCAACATATGAGTACAATTACAAAGTTATCACCAGATGTGACACAATATTACATTACTGATAGGTGCAATTGTGAGAATACAAAGAGATATACAAGTATAAACAATACAAAGGGTGCTCACGAGTTATAAAAGAAAAACGCGAGAGACGAACAGGGGGCCTGGAGGGATAGGGCCTCAGACGGTTTGCTGATGCTCCATGCTACCGCTGCGCTACTCTGATCAGCAACAGGGAGAATTCATAAGCTCCAAGCTCCAGGATCTGAACATGAGGATCCAGGGGAGTCAAAAATTTCCCAACGAGTGGTGTGGTGAATGCCAAGTGGCATGTGGGAATAAACATACGTGTTTCGATAAATCTGAATCAAAAGAGTATGTATCGAAAATCGTGTCATAAGTACAGGAAAACAGGAGCAGGCAGAGAGATAGTAAATGATATCAAGCAAGGAGTATGCATGGTGTAATATGATAAGAACAGGAGACTGGTGGAATAGAACACAAGTGATAAGGCAAGATGTAAGCAGCTATAATATAATAATAATAATAATTATAAAAACAGAAATCCAAAGTAAAATCTGATGAAAGCAAACATGGCAAAACATACAACAAATTATTAGTTGGCATCTTTTATTATTATTATTACTCGTCCTATCCAGATGTCTAGATATGTGAACTAGCGTCCCAGCACACATATATCCATATCTGAGTCAAGCAAGGTTGTTATTGGAAACTAATGGTGATACCAACGAACAATGTTTACAGTGGGTCCCGTGCATGCCCGAGACCATGGTCCATGGTGTTCCATTACTGGTGTACAGAACGGACCACAAGGCATACAAGAGGGTCTTATAGGATGCCCTTTTCAA
Organism: Agave tequilana; assembly: GCA_038442645.1. Lineage (NCBI taxonomy): Eukaryota > Viridiplantae > Streptophyta > Magnoliopsida > Asparagales > Asparagaceae > Agave > Agave tequilana. The sequence goes on from JAVJIF010000995.1 coordinate 65,263, forward strand.
GATGGTACCAAGAAGGAGGGAGCCCGCGCTCCCCTCTGTCACCTGGAGGCCCTCAGGTAAAAGTTTTAGTTGCACAACATACCTAATACTACTGTAAACACGAATATATATTGATATCCGTAAATTTTCCCCGACCTGATGTAAGTTGTCCCATTTTATGTCTATTAGATAATTATCATTTTACGGAAATGAGCAGGAACATGTCACGAGTATCAAGAGTACATGTGTATCAAGAGTACGATATGTACTGGAATATATCAAGATGTAATCAAGATGTCAGGTCATCATTCCGTTATCGTGACGATTATAAGAGTCAGGTACATCATACCGGATGACAGGTGATAGCATGACAGGCTGACGATATTAGGCCCGTGACAAGAGACAACATGGTAAAAATTATGTCAAGCGATGTAGGAAATAGTACCGATATAAGAGATCGGTACAAATACCAAAAAACCATGTAGTTTCAGGAAAATAATGTAAATAAGATTTTAAATTTTTTATAATCATTAATAGAGGAATTAATAACTGGCAAGCAGGTAATAAGCAAGTAAACGAATATCCAAGCGGAGCTAAGCAAGCTAGAGGTATGAACAACAATCAATGTTTAATCACTAGAGCGCTTGATGGAGCTACTAGAATGACTCAGCTTAGAAGGTGAGTCAAAAATCTGGAAGAGTTCCACCTACATAAATCTAGTGATAAAGTGCTGAATACTAAGCATGCCTACCAGGCGGAGCATGAGAGATCTGATGGTCTAAGCACACTCTTCTTTCGAGGAAGTGGGCGAGAGAGCCCGAGGGCTAGAGTACACTCGGGGTCTAGGCACACTCTCAGTAGCTATCACGAAACTCATAAGGGTGTAAGCCCTAACACCAATTGGATAGACATCACGGGAGTGGAAGAAACCCAGAGTCGATACAAGGGTACCTACACGAGATGTGAATACCACACGAGCATGCATATAAACGTGATAATATCTAAGTTACAATTGAGTAGTTAAACCTGGAGGCTGAGTAGAGAGCCTAGAGGCTAAACGACCACGAATGGTCGGCCACACATGGTATAAAGTAGAATAAAACACATCACAGACATGGTATATGTATAGGAAATTAACTATTCTAGTACAAGCATTCATCACAGGCTTATACATGTACAATACTAGGCACTCGGCCACATACAAATATAAGGGCCTAACCATATACAAAATATGAATACAAATCCAAATATAGAATATAATACAAGTTGACCCGACGAAGCGGGGAAACCCAAAACGAGGCAAGGACACTCCCCTAAATTTTCGAAAATGCCGCGAAGTTTTGGAGTCTCAAAACGCGTGCACACCTCCAATATTATAGTTAATATATATATTTTATGAGAGAGAAATATCTAGAGAGAAAGAGAGAGCTAGAGAGAAAGGCCTAAATAAAGAGAGAGAGCTAGAGAGAAAGAGAGAGCTAGCGAGAGAAAGACCTAGAGAGAGAAGAGAATACAATAGAGAGAAAGAGAGAGAAAGAGAGAGAGAGAAGGGAGGGGGCGCAGCCCCCCTTGCACACGGCCAGGCCATGGCCTAGACAGCAATAGCCAGGGCCTGATCTGGCCGGCCCACGGCCAGGGCCGGCTATTGGCTGGAGGTCACCGTCGGCCGAAGGGCGGCGCCGACCAAGGGGAGGGGGTGAAGGGAGAGGGTGACATTGAATGTGGTGAGGTGATGTTGTTGGTGTTGATAGAGGAGGTGGTTGATTTGGAAGAAGGTTTGGTGATGGTGATGGGTTGGGTAGTTGTGATGAAGTGGAAGGTGATTTTGATGATGGTGGCAGAAGAATTGAGAGGATCTGGTTATGATGTTATTGATTGAAGAAGAAGATGATGGTGGAGGTGGAATTAGAGAGGAAGGAGGAGGATTTTGGTGGAATTTGAAGAGGAAGAGGATGGGTGAGGCTGGTGGCGCTGGAGGTGGGCAGCGTCAGGTCCAAGGTGGTGGCAATGGTGGTTCTGGGCCTAGGTCAGTGGCGGTGGTGTTTCTCCCAGGTAGAAGAAGAAGAGGGAGAGGAGGAGAAAGGGAGAAAGAAAAAGAAAGGGAAACGGAAAAGGAAAAAGAAAAGGAAAAGAGAAAGAGAGTGAGTGAAAGGAAGTGATGGGGGAGGAGTTAATGAAGGGAGCAGGTGGAGATGGGGGGAAAGAAAAAGAAAAAGGAAGAAAGAAAGAAAGAAAGAAATGGAAACATTCCGAAAAAATAATAATATTATAATAATGTCAAGAAATAGCGACTGTTCTAGAAAAATCTCCAAAAATGCCTAGAGGTAGAAAACATCATCCTGATGATAATATGAAATCAGTTTTTAGAAATAAAATCTTATTTTCAAAATTAAAACCCTAAAATCTACCGGCGATACTTGCTGACACCAAATCCGCCCGAATTCTGATAAATTTAGAAAATTCACCAATAATACATTAAGATACAAAATATGATTTTAAGTGATAATATGAAAGCAGATTTTAGGAATTTGACTCTATTTGTAAATTAAAAATCCTAGAATTGACCAGCGATATCGGTCGATACCAAAAGCGGTTAAACTTTGATAAATTCAAATAAATCTCAGAAAATGTATTAAAGTAGAAAATGTAATTTTATGAAGCAATATGAAAGAATAATCCTGAAATTTAACTCCAATTGTAAATTAAAAATCATAGAATCGACTAGTGATACGATCGACACAAATTTTGATGATTTTATAAATTAATTCAAAAAATTCTAGAAAATCTTGAAAAATCTAGAATCTTGAAAAACAATATTTGAAATTGAAATCTATCAAATCTGACTATAAAAAAAAATCAAATCGAGCAATACACTAGGATCAGGTCTCTGATTCAGACTAGGGTTGACTCCGAGTCCACGAATCCGGATCCAATGCAAAACGATCGCATAAATATTCATAAAATAAAAACAAATACAAGAAGTAAATTAAAAAATATGATCAAGAATTTGTATACGTAACTAAGTACGTATTCTGGGAATGGGGTGTTACAAATTCTCCTGAAGAGCAACAGAGGAGGGCGTCTCAGAGCAGAGAACACATCTAGGGTTTAATTTTAGTTTAGATTTCGAATTTCCTTGTAATTTTAGTCTTTGTACAAGGAGAAAGATGACCATTGTAATTGAATTATGACAGTCAATAAACATGTTCTACCTTTCTCATTCCTTTTTTGGTTTTTAAATTTGCTTTTTCTTACTTTCTTTATTTCTTGCTTTCTTTTATTTGCTTTGTTTACCATGATGTTTAGGTAGATCTTTTCTCATGGCTTGCTAAGATATCATCACCATTGTTGGAACTTGATTTTGATGATACATTTGTGAAGTCATCATTGGAGCTCGATCTCACAAGCTTATACAAGAGGTCTACATGCTCAATACTTTCCAAGGATGATGGCTATAGATGTGTATTATATTGTTTATTAGAATGTTAAAAGCCTTGAACACAAACACACACACACACACACATCATAAGTCTTATTAGTTGACTTATACACTTTATTAGTCGACTTATACATCCTATAGTTGACTTGAGATTTCCTGTAGTCGACTAACTTCTATCCTGAAAAATTAGCAACTCTCTATTTCTTGATAGTTAACATTGTTAGTCGACTTATCAATTTTATTAGTCGACTAATACTTGTGTAGTTGACTAATATTATCTACTGGTCGGCTAATTTCAATTTTTAGAAACATGTCTTTTGTATCAGACCTTTTATAGTCGACTTGCCTTCTATATAAGTCGACTAGTCCAGGCAAAAATCAATGCCCTAGTCGACTAACCCCCAACCCCAAGTCGACTAATGGCAGTTTCTGATTGTTAGACAGTTTCTGATTTTTGGTGTTTTACCAACGTTACAATATTCAAATTTGTCCTTATAACTACCCTAACTGACCATAGATTTCAGCAATAAATAGGGATGTTGTCCTTCAAATCAATAGTTTTCTGCCTAAAAACTTTGTTCAAAAATCTGTTTTTCAGAAAACTGTTTCCACTTTCATTTCTTCACCCAAATTCTAATCCTTTAGTGAAGATTTCTGAGAGTCCACCTATAAGGAGTCCATGTTCATGATCACATATAGATTCAAGGCTTATAGGATTGTTTATAATCACTCAAAGGGAAAGATTGTACAAGAGCGTTTTTGGGTTGAAGAGAAGTTGTACAAGGTGTTGTCGTCTTCTTGGTTTGTAAAAAGAGTTGTATACATTTGGCAAAGGGGATTTGTCAAGTGGTATACAAGGTGTTAATTTTAGGTATACAAAGTCAAAGGTTAAAGGAAAATCTCAAGCGGGTGGCTTGGGGACTAGATGTGGTCAAGAGGACCGAACCAGGATAAATCTCTTGTGTTTGCATTTGCTTTCTTTTCTGAGATTTATTTCCTCTTATGCAAGTTTATATTTTAACGCTAATCATTCTTTGTTTGAGTATTTGTGTTGACATATTTTAGATCCTACTATTGGTATCATTTCGGGACCAACAATTGGTATCAGAGCCCTGCATACCCAGTCAACAACTTACAAGGATGGCAACGGAGTTTTCTTCATCGCAATTCAGAGAAGGACATTCTACACAACGTCCACCACTATTTGATGGATCGAACTACAACTACTGGAAGTGTAGAATAAAGATCTACTTACAATCGCTCAACTACGAACTTTGGAACATAGTACAAGTAGCGTATACCAAACCGACTACCAATTATAGCGCTTGGAGTGATGATCAAAAGAAGAATACGAACCTTGATGCCAAAGCAATGAATGCATTATTCTGTGCCTTAACCAAAGAAAAATTCAATCGTGTGTCAACTGCCACATCTGCAAATCAAATATGGCACACTCTACAGGTAACACATGAAGGCACAAATAAGGTTAAAGAATCTAAAATTTCTATTCTTGTCCACAGATTTGAACTATTCAAAATGAAGGAGAATGAAACCATCTCAGAAATGGTTGCAAGGTTCACCGACATAACAAATTCCTTAGCATCCCTTAGAAAGTAATACACCCAAGTCGAAAAAGTTCACAAGATCATTCGTGCACTCACATCAGATTGGGAGAAGATGACAACTGCAATCGAAAGAGCAAATGATCTCTCTACTATGTCATTAGAAAACCTCATTGGTAATTTAATGGCATATGAAGTACAACTGGAAGACAGAAAGAAGGATGAACAACAACGTTTCTCAAAGAAGAAAGAACTTGCCTTCCATGCATCCTCAGATACGGACAATTCAGATGACGATGAAGAGGAGATGGCAATGCTCTCAAGAAAATTCAGGAAGTTCTTAAAGTAAGGTAAGTTTAAATGTTTTAACTGTAATAAACTAGGTCATATGAAGAAGGATTGCCCATTGCTCAAAAATAAAGGTAAATTCAAGAGCAAAAAGTTCAAAAAGACTATCAAGCATCATGGGAAAATAGTGATTCCTCTTCCTCTGACGAAGAAGAAACCACTGAACATGCTAACAAATGCTTTATGGCCTAAGAAGAAGATGAGTACAATATACTGAACTTTTAGATGCATTTCATAAATTGTACAATGATCTTAAGAATGAAAAGATAAAGAATAAAGTTTTGTCTGAGGAAAATGAAAAACTTATCATACAAAATTCATGTTATGTTTCTCAAATTTCTTCTATAAATTCTCAAAAAGATGATTTTAAAAAAGTTATATTATCATTGAAAATAGATAATGAGAATTTATTACAAAATAATGTTTTATTAAAAAAAGAAACTTTGTCTTTAAATGAAAGAATTTATGTTTTAGATAAAAACATGTCAAGTTTCAAAATGAAGTATGAAGAGATTTTGAAAAATATGACTAAATTTAATCAAGGAAAAGAAAAGTTAAATGATCTGTTATCATATCAAAAGATGTCACATAATCATTATGGTCATGGATTCTAAAATCAAAGTGAAAAATCTATACATGTTTGTAAAAAGAATCATAATCCATATAATTCTTTTGTGAAAAGAAATACTGATAATATTTCAAAAAGAATTAAGAATAAGTTCATATGGATTCCTAAAAACTTAAGCATTGTTGATAAAAATACTTATATTGCATCATACATGCATTCTATATGTAATTCATGCAATTATATGTATACTAACAGATGGAAACCAAATTCAAATTGGGTTTGGATTTCTAAAGGTTAATACTTTGGTCTTATAAATGATTGGTACCATTTTTATGTTTATCTTTCAGGTACCAAATAAAAAGTTTAATAAGAAAAATATTTCAAACATTTATCAAATGTATATATATGCTATGATATATCTTTTGCAGGGGGAGAACACATGTTTTTCTATATTTGTTATAACCTGTTCTACATAGGGGGAGAACATATAACATATTCTCTGCAGGGAGAGTATTCATGCACACAAAGTGTCATCATCAAAAAGGGGAAGAATGTTGGAACTTGATTTTGATGATATATTTGTGAAGTCATTTCATTGGAGCTCAATCTCACAAGCTTATACAAGAGGTCTACATGCTCAAGACTTCCCAAGGATGATGGCTATAGATGTGTATTATATTATTTATTAGAATGTTAAAAGCCTTGAACACACATACACATCATAAGCCTTATTAGTCAACTTATACACTTTATTAGTCGACTTATACATCCTATAGTCGACTTGAGATTTCCTATAGTCGACTAACTTCTGTCCTGAAAAATTTACAATTCTCTGTTTCTTGATAGTTAACATTGTTAGTTGACTTATCAATTTTATTAGTTGACTAATACTTAGTGTTGTCGACTAATATTGTCTACTGGTTGACTAATTTCAGTTTCCAGAAACATGTCTTTTGTATCAAACCTATTATAGTCGACTTGCCTTCTTTATAAGTCGACTAATCCAGGCAAAAATCAATACCCTAGTTGACTAAACCCCAACCCCAAGTCGACTAATGATAGTTTCTGACTGTTAGACAGTTTCTGATTGTTAGACAGTTTCTGATTTTTGGTATTTTATCCAGCATTTCAATATTCAAATTTGTCCTGATAACTACCCTAACTGACCATAGATTTTAGTTATAAATAGGAATGTTGTCCTAGGCTAAACACACGAATTCAAATCAGTAGTTTTCTGTCCAAAAACTCTATTCAAAAATCTATTTTTCAGAAAACTGTTTCCACTTTCATTTCTTCACTCAAATTCTAATCCTTTAGTGAAGATTTCTGAGAGTCCACCTATAAGGAGTCCTTGTTCACGATCACATACAGATTCAAGGCTTATAGATTGTTTGTAATCACTCAAAGAGAAAGATTGTACAAGAGCGTCTTTGGGTTGAAGAGAGGTTGTACAAGGTGTTGTCGTCTTTTTGGTTTGTAAGAAGAGTTGTATACATTTGGCAAAGGGGATTTGTCAAGTGGTATACGAGGTATTGATTTTAGGTGTACAAAGTCATAGGTTAAAGAAAAATCTCAAGCGGGTGGCTGGGGGACTGGGTGTGGGTCAAGAGGACCGAACCAGGATAAATCTTTTGTGTTTGCGTCTGCTTTATTTTTGAGATTTATTTCCTTTTATGCAAGTTTATATTTTAACACTAATCATCCTTTGTTTGAGTATTTGTGTTGACATATTTTAGATCCTACTATTGGTATCATTTCGGGACCAACAACCATCACATCTAATGTCTATTAGATAACCGAATTAGATCATATACATGCTTATACTAATCTTTATTCTTGAAGACTTGATTGAGGCTAAACCTGTACAAAAAATACGAGATCATAGAACTTAAGAAAGAATATGTGCAAGTGCTCAATTCTTCCGCTATAGCAAGTGGCTATGCGGGTCGTGATCCACAAGGAGGGTTTGCGATGGAAGCGTTTACAGTTTTATTGAAATCGTTATAACAACCAAACGAGAGTTCTTCTCTATTCTTAAAATTAAGAAAAAGAAAAAGAAAGTTAATGGTTAAAATTAAGAAGAAAGCGAGAGATGAAGAAGGTGGAAAATCAGAAAACAATAAAAGCGACTATGTACAATGAAGTGGAGAAGAAAGAGTTGGAGGAGATGTTTGGTGATCTATACTAAAGAAGTAAAAGAAAAGAAAGAAAGAAAAGTATAGAAATACTTACCTAGGTTGAGTGATGACTTACCTGGAAACCTTTTTGCAAGTTCTACCTTTTTGCTTCGGAGACGTTCAACGCATAGATCATAAACTCGAGCTCGGTCCCCATGCACATTATATCGTCAAGCATAAGAAGAACGAAGTGATGCGGATATTGGAAGAGGAGAACGTCTTCATGAACTATCGCTGGCTCTCACGTAGCTTAGTTGTACTTGCTTTGGAATTCACTTGTACACTCAACAATAACAACCAAGGTAAAGTAGAAGAGGAAGACGAAACAAAAGAAAATACAAACATAAAAAGAACTTTTACCTTTATTAATTGCAGAGACAATGGAAGAAAGGAGGAGGGTACATCGTCAGTGTCACTCTCAACTTCAGCCTCTCTCTCTTACTTACATGAATCTTCTTCTATCCTAAGTTACATACAAATTACATAACAAGAAAAGAAAAAAAACCTAAACTACAAAGAATTAAACTAGGCTAAATCCTAATCTGCCTTGACGTCCATTTTTCAGCGCAGATAATGACCTTTTATAGGCATAAACCCAATAACCATAATCCCGGGGAGGTCGGGGGAGTTCACGCTCCCCCTAACTCCCCAAGATTGCCGCGGAAACGCGGCCCAAGCCGCTTTTTCGCGGCCAGGGTGTGGCCAGGTGGCCACACCCTGTTGGTGGGTCTCCCCGGGGGTTTCTTCTGGCTTTATCCTTTGTTGGTTTTGTCGTTTGAGCTCCGGATTCTGATAAAATGGCCTTGGATTCTTGGCTTTAACCGATCGATTCTGAGAGGATTCTTCTCAACCGGTTTCAACCTCGTGAATTTTTTTTGCCCTGATTTTATGTGTACGAATTAACTCTGATTTAATTCAGAATTCTGGTGGGCTTTTGGGCTCATTTCTCTTCATCTCCTTAAGGATTGGGCCTGCAAATAAATTAAACAAATAATTAGGATAATGCAGGCTTTTATTCTAAAATAAGTATGGAAATGTGACATTAAATATGCAACATTAGTGACCAATCACACCCCCATACCTATCTTTTGCTCGTCCTCGAGCGAAACAACTAAACTATACTAGAGATTATTAGACCACTTTCGCAGGTTGCGCGATTGCACTGAGCATGTGCAACAAGCCGTTAAACCTCTAGGTTTCCCCTAGAGGACGAGTTTTGTCTCGTGAGGGTTTTTAGCGGATTGCACCTACAAAATCCATAAAGAAAGGGAAATAAAGAGTTAGTATTTTCGAAAAGCATTTTGAAAGAGAAAAATATTTGAAATATGATTGTAAGATCTAAGCAATCTATAAGTTTTAGGAAAACCGAATTTTTCATTCCTAAACTTAGTCTCTATTCAAAATTTGTTATCAATCAAAGTAAGGAGTCAAATTGTGCTTCTCATCTAGTCTATTGCTTTACCCTAAGTCATATGCACCTTGTGAATGTGAAAATTTTGACTAAGGGTTCATTAACTCTAACTCTTATGCCTTATTTATTTTTATATATATACTTTTTTTGTGGTATTATTCCTTAGTTTTATTAGGCTTTCTAATCTGCCCATGTAACGAGCCTTTAATCGATGACTCCCAAACCAAACGGTCTTAGGGCACCAGGTGAGAAAACACCCCCAAGGACTTAAGGACTCGAGCAAATAAGGCCACAAAACTAAGGATTTTATTATATGAATCTCTTTTAGGCGTGAATACTTATGCTTTATTAGGCACAAATACCCAGCTTAATCAGAGGATTTTTCTTTTCAAACTTATCTAATCATTTTCACATAAATACCAAGGCTTGCTTAGGCCAAAGCACCTAGCTAGTCAATAATTAGACTTGTGTTTTTTTTCTTCAAACTCATCTAATTACTTTTTGCATAAATACTAAGGCTTTCTTAGGCCAAAGCACCTAGCTAATCAATAATTAGATTTGTTTATATATTCAAACTCATCTAATTATCTTTTGCATAGATACTAAGGCTTTCTTAGGCCAAAGCACCTAACTAATCAATAATTAGATTTGTTTATGAGAGAAATGTAAATCAGCTGACACAGGAGGCAACTCCTCCTTTGTCGCACTCAAAAATCATATTTCCCGAATGAATTTTCAAGATCCGACCACACATTATCATCTTCATATTCTATGATATATACATATAAAAAATCAAGTGATTTGAAGTTTGTTTACTACATTTTTTTGGGCTCAAACATTAACGTTTTTTTAACAATAGAACAAAATAGAACATTTAGATCAATGAGTAAACGAACTTCAAATCACTTGATTTTTTATATGTGTATATCTTAGAATATGAAGATGATAATGTACGGTCGGATATTGAAAATTCATTCGGGAAATATGATTTTTTAGTGCGACATAGGACGAATTTGCCTCCTGTGTCAGCTGATTTACATTTCTCTCTTTGTTATATATATATATTTTTTTATAAGGCATAAGAATCTTTGTTTTTGAATCCTAAGTGTGTAAGTGTATAAAGTGTGCATATTTCATCAAGGTAAAGATCAAGACTAAATTACTTTGACAAATTATCTTCCTAACTCTATAAATCAAACAAATAATCTTATTTTGACCAAGTATAAGAAATCCTAATTTGGATTTTCCTATTCCTTAAAATTAACTTAATTTCTTACAAAAATAAGTCAAAATATTGTTTCTATTTTTCAAAAAGTTTTTAAAAATAAAGAAAAATGTTAATTTTTTTTTTTGTTTAAAAAAAAAAAATTATGTTAGACCCTCCCCCACACCTATCTCATGCATTGTCCTCAATGTATGAATTAATACATAGATGCATGAAAAAGAAGAAAGGGAAGGAAAATGGTTACCTTAAGGTGGTGGTTCCGGTGGTGGTCTGATTGGTCCACGAAACATGGCCCAATCAACTTTTCTTGGGTCTCAGAGGAACCCACCAGAAGTATCTTTAATATAACCCATTAAAAAGATGCATCCATGAAGGATTTTTATTAAGTATGTGACCCCATCTAATTTCCAAATTTCATAACAAATTTCGGAGTCAAATTTGTCAACCATCTCGTCCCAGAATGGAGTATGAAATGATAGAACGGTTGACTTGGACTCAGGAAGGACAGGAACTAATACCGACTCAGGAAGTTGACTTAAGTCAAGTAAAGGTTCAGGAGTCGGAATAGGTTCAGGAAGTGGGTCCAAGTCAATAAATTGAAACTCTAGTCCATATGTATTTTCGAACAATGGAATGTGACTTAATGTTGGTGAGTCAAGTTCAAAATTGATAGGTGGGGGAATCAAAACTGACTCTAGAATATTATTCAAGTTTGGTAATAAAACAGGAGTCAATATTGATTCAGAAAGTTGAACTGGATCACATATGTGAGAATCTAGGTCACATATCTCATTGAGTTCAATATCAAAAAATGGAGAACTTGCCAATTTATCCATGGGATTTTCAAAGTTGTAAAGTTGGTCAAGTTCAACATGATCCTCAAAGATGGGTGATTCAATTTCTTTATGAATTGGTACAGGATCCAATGTTGACTCCGGGAAAAGATTGAATTCAGGTGAAGATACCGGAGTCATAATCGAATCAGGAAATAGAATTGAATCACTAAGTTGGGGTTCAGGATCATAATCATTTTCAAGTTCTATTTCAGGAAAAGGAAAACTAGCCAAACTATCAATATCACTTGGAGTTTGGGTAAGTTCACATGGTTGTTCTGAAATGGAATCTTGATTTCCAAAACTACATGACTCTTCGGCTCTAACAGAATAGTTAGTGACATCAGGACGGTGGGAACGTAAAGATTCAACCATCATATCTATGTCACGATTATGAGTGTTTTGAGCCTGAGTCATGGCTTCAAGCATCTTTTCATAGTTGATAGTTCATTGTTTTGATGAAAAGATGAAGAATTGTCTTGGAAGTGGTAGTGAAATTGTGAGTCCATCAGATTTTGGGATTTGTGTTTGGACTCACGCATACTCATTTCCATAATTGATGGTTTCCTATTTTGGACGGGTGGAACTGAGTATGAATCTTGAACATAATGTGGACTGGGTGGAGAAGGAGGACACTGTGGTTGAAAATTGGACTCGCGGTAGGTGAATCCCCACTAACTCTGTGAAGAGTTGAAATCGTTATGGAAATTATAGTCATACGATGGGGGACATGGGTTTTATGGATTCGGATAAGACCAATCCGGCACACTAGGTTGGTTAAAGTCATGATATGCCGGGTTGGTAATATCCGAAAAAGAGTTTGATGTATAATATGGATTATTATTATAGTTGGAAAAATTATTATTATAAGCCATATCACACAATGGAATACAAACAAAAAGAAAGAAAAACACACAAATAAACAAACAAGAAAGAAAAAATTCTAACCTAAGTTAGGGTAGACCTAGACCTAGACGACTCCTAACTGGTTAGACTGTCCACAGGAGGTTTAATGTAGACTTTGACCACAAGCTAATCAGCCAGGTCAGGGCAAGGTTGGTGGGAGGTTTTCCGTCAAAAGACGTTCCTTAATTAAATAACCACCAACCTTCGGGCTTTCGGCCCTTAATCCCTTTCCTAGACACTGATTTGGCAAGAGTCAAGTTCCAACACCTTTCCCCCTTAGGATAATCTCCTAATTGAGTCCGAGATGTCCCTAGGGCCAACGTCTACTCATTTTAAGTTAGGCTTGGGTTAGTGAGTGCTTGGATTCTGATTTTTGGGCTAAGGAAGGGTGATTAAATTCCCACCTTATCTTATTATTGGGTGGTGCCCTTAAGATCAGTTTTTGTGCAAGTGTACAAGATAAATAAGATGCACTCTAAGCGATATAAATCAACCAAGAGATAGTCCTATTCTAGATGCAATGCAAACATACCTTGCTCCAGCACTCTTCAACAGTAAAAAATAAAGGAATTAAAAAGACACGTGCCAAAAATGCAAATGTCTAATCAATTTTTTATCTTTTCAACAATATTTTACTGTTGATTATTAGCAGGCTTATGTATGGCATATAAGAAAATTAAAGTTGCAGCAAACTAGAATTTTTTTAAACTAAGCAGCCCTGCAAAAAGCTGTTAGTAGTCAACTCTTCCTTGCCGCGGATCCGCGGCTTTTGCCGTGGAAACGCGGCAATTCAGAGGGCCCTTTGTCTCTGCTTTCTAGAGCAGAGGCCCAAGGCCACTTGTATGTCACTGCAATATTAATTTCCTGCTTTTATTGCCCTGTAACCTGCAACAGAGAAGAAAATTCGTTTAGTTCTAAAAAATTTTCAAAAAAAAAAAATTCAGATTTCAATAAAAACATGTTACCCTCCCCGGCAACGGCGCCAAAATTTGATTGAGGCTAAACCTGCACAAAAAATACGAGATTATAGAACTTAAGAAAGAATATGTGCAAGTGCTCAATTCTTCCGCTATAGCAAGTGGCTATGCGGGTCGTGATCCACAAGGAGGGTTTGCGATGGAAGCGTTTACAGTTTTATTGAAATCGTTATAAAAACCAAACGAGAGTTCTTCTCTATTCTTAAAATTAAGAAAAAGAAAAAGAAAGTTAATGGTTAAAGTTAAGAAGAAAGCGAGAGATGAAGAAGGTGGAAAATCAGAAAACAATAAAAGCGACTATGTACAATGAAGTGGAGAAGAAAGAGTTGGAGGAGATGTTTGGTGATCTATACTAAAGAAGTAAAAGAAAAGAAAGAAAGAAAAGTGTAGAAATACTTACCTAGGTTGAGTGATGACTTACCTGGAAACCTTTTTGCAAGTTCTACCTTTTTTGCTTCGAAGGCGTTCAACGCATAGATCATAAACTCGAGCTCGGTCCCCATGCACATTATATCGTCAAGCATAAGAAGAACGAAGTGATGCGGATCTTGGAAGAGGAGAACGTCTTCATGAACTATCGCTGGCTCTCACGTAGCTTAGTTATACTTGCTTTGGAATTCACTTATACACTCAACAACAACAACCAAGGTAAAGTAGAAGAGGAAGACGAAACAAAAGAAAATACAAACATAAAAAGAACTTTTACCTTTATTAATTGCAGAGACAATGGAAGAAAGGAGGAGGGTACATCGTCGGTGTCACTCTCAACTTCAGCCTCTCTCTCTTACTTACATGAATCTTCTTCTATCCTAAGTTACATACAAATTACATAACAAGAAAAGAAAAAAAACCTAAACTACAAAGAATTAAACAAGGCTAAATCCTAATCTGCCTTGACGTCCATTTTTCAGCGCAGATAATGGCCTTTTATAGGCATAAACCCAACAACCGTAATCCCGGGAGGTCGGGGGAGTTCACGCTCCCCCAACTCCCAAGATTGCCGCGGAAACGCGGCCCAAGCCGCGTTTCCGCGGCCAGGTGGCCACACCCTGTTGGTGGGTCTCCCCGGAGGTTTCTTCTGGCTTTATCCTTTGTTGGTTTTGTCGTTTGAGCTCCGGATTCTGACGAAATGGCCTTGGATTCTTGGCTTTAACCGATCGATTCTGAGAGGATTCTTCTCAACCGGTTTCAACCTCTTGATTTTTTTGCCCTGATTTTATGTGTACGAATTAACTCTGATTTAATTCAGAATTCTGGTGGGCTTTTGGGCTCATTTCTCTTCATCTCCTTAAGGATTGGGCCTGCAAATAAATTAAACAAATAATTAGGACAATGCAGGCTTTTATTCTAAAATAAGTATGGAAATGTGACATTAAATATGCAACATTAGTGACCAATCAAGACTCATGAGGATAAGCAACTAGGTTATACACTTTTTATTTGTTCTTCTTAGTCTATACTTGATAATGATTTTGATATTTTAATATTAAATTTTAATAAGTGTCAGGGTTAAAGATTTGCTTGTACTTTCTAATTATCTTTCTTACTTTATACTTGACCGACAATCTTGATATTATAATGTTACATCTTGGTTAATGCTATTTCAACCCGTACCCTAGTTTCTGTCTTAAGTATCTTACTTGATCTTGTTGTGGAATATCATGTTTAGGATTTGAAGTGAAGTAATTATCTATCTAGCGTTAGGACGTATGGTGGTCGATTATTACTGAGCTATAAACTTTGTTTTGTTTAACACTTTCTGCCAATACAATCCATCTTTTCTCTTTCTAAGTTCTAACAATAGAGAAGATCATAAGAAGGCAACAATACCGAACACTTCCATCGTACCTCTCCCTAAGGTTCGACCCGCTTTAGCCCTAGCTACTGCGGTTAAATTGAGGAAAATAGAGACATGCTTTGATCCAGATAACTTCACTCTAACCCCCTTATTTAATCTTTGTTTTTTCCCAATCAAATTTTGGTGCCATTGCTTGGGAGGGAACGATGTACATTGTTTCCTAACTTTTCTTCTCTATTTTCGTGTACAGGGGTAAATCCTTATCCCAATTGTAGATAGATATGGACTCCTATTTAAATTTTGGTTTCTTACACTACAAGTCTTAGAAGATGAAGTGGATAAAGCTAAACCTATTTGGAGATAAGGAGGATAATCCAAGCTAAATTTAGAATTGGAAATAACTTGCTTCTTAAGTTATTTAGAGACAGAGGATATCATCAAACTCAGAATTCAAATTCAAGATCCGAGAATATATTTAAAGACGAATGGACCAAACGAAGCCATACCAAAACGCGACATCTATATCTGCTACTTTGCTACAGAAACACGGCAAAAGCCGTGTTTCCGCGGGCCTATGGTGGCCGTTTGTGTGGCGGTTGGGTGGAAGTGTTTGCGTGGGACTCTACTTCTCAAACTCCTATAAATACCCCTGAAGAGCAATAGAGAAGGGCATCTTAGATCAGAGATCACATCTAGGGTTTAATTTTAGTTTAGATTTTGAATTTCCATGTAATTTTAGTCTTTGTATGAGGAGGAAGACAACCATTGTAATTGAATCGTGACAATCAATAAACATGTTCTGCCTTTCTCATTCCTTTGTTGGTTTTTAAATTTGCTTTTTCTTACTTTCTTATTTCTTGCTTTCTTTTATTTTCTTTGTTTACCATGATGTTTAGGTAGATCTTTTCTTATGGCTTGCTATGATATCATCACCATAACATCTAATGTCTAGTTGATAACCGGATTAGATCATATGCATGCCTACTCAAATCTTTATTTTTGAAGACTCATGAGGTTAAGAAATTAGGTTAAACACTTTTTATTTGTTCTTCTTAATCTATACTTGATAATGATATTGATATTTTAATGTTCAACTTTAATAAGTGTTAGGGTTAAAAATTTGCTTGTACTTTCTAATGATCTTTCTTACTTTATACTTGACCGACAATCTTGATATTGTAATGTTACATCTTGGTTAGTGCTATTTCAATATCTACCCTAGTTTCTGTCTTATGTATCTTACTTGATCTTGTTGTAAATATTATGCTTAGGATTTAAAGTGAAGTAATTATCTATCTAGCGTTAGCATATATGGTAGTCGATTATTAGTGAGCTATGAACTTTTTTTTGGTTAACAATTTCTCCCAATACAATCTAACTTTTCTCTTTCTAAGTTCTAACAACAGAGAAGATCATAAGAAGGCAACAATACTGAAACACTTTCATTGTATCTCTCTCTGAGGTTCGACCCGCTTTAGCCCTAGCTACCACGGTTAAAGGAAGACAGAGACACGCTTCGATTCAGATAACTTCACTCTAACCCCCTTACTTAATCTCTGTTTTTCCCTAATAACTTGCACACATTTAGATAATAGATAAGAGTGAAAAACAGAGTTTATTAAAAAATAAATGTGAGAATGAAATAACAAATATGCAAAATATGTGTATAATCACACACCCACACCTATCTTTTATTCGTCCTCAAGCAAAACAAATAAAAAGCAAAGTAGAGATAATCTAATCTAACTCACTTTTGTAGGAATCATGATTGCAATTAGCACGTACAACAAACCATTAAACCTCTAGATTACCCCTAGAGGATGAGTTTTGTCTCGTGAGGGTTTTCAGTAGATTACACCCACAAAATCCATAAAGAAAGAAAAATAAAGTGTTAGTATTTTCGAAACACATTTTGAAAATAGGTATACATATTTGAAGTAATTTTGCAAAAAGTCAAGTAATCTATAAGTCATAAGAATACCAAACTATTCGTCCCTAAACTTAGTCTCTATTCAAAAATCTGTTATCAATCAAGGTAAGAATTAAAACTGTATTTCTCATCTACTTTATTATTTTCCTTTAAGTAATATGCATTTTTATGACCGTGAATGATGTAGGATCTATAAATAAGGCAACACAACACTAGAGGGGGTGAATAGTATTTATAAAAATTCTAACAAGAAATATAAATAACTTGCAGGAAACTAAAACACACAAAATAAATGTCAGAAAATGCAAACGCAAATAAAAGAGATTTTATCATGGTTTGGTCCTTGTGACTTACATCCAGTCTCCAAATAACTCACTTGAGATTTTTCTTATCCCGATTTTGAAACACCTCAAAATTAATTGATAAAACCTTTCGCTAAATCTGTACACCTCTTTTTTACATTAAGAAGACCTTTCTTTGATTGAATACAATATATCCTATAAGTCTTGAATTTTGTATGTGAATTACTGAACAAGGTTTCTTATAGGAAGACTCTCAGAATTCTTCATAAAGGATTGGAATGGTGTGAGAATAGAAAGTGAAAAAAACTATTTTCTGTAGAACAGAATAATAGCAGAGTTTTTTACAGAAAAGTTGTGAATGAATTGGTGATTGATCCCAGAGATAACATTCCTATTTATAGGTTAGAACAAGGGTCAGTTAGGGTAGTTATCAAATTCAAATTTGAATGTGAAATATTGGTAAATACACTAGAATATAAAAACTGTCTAATAGACAGAAACTGACTATTATTGACTAGGGTAAGAGACTAGTCAACTAGTCAATGTGTTTTGCCTACCTAAGTCGACTAGAGATTGGTCGTAGTCAACTATAATTGACTGAAATAGATGGATAAGTCTCTGAAAACTGAACTTAGTCGACTATGATTGACTATAAGTCGACTAACAATTTGAACATTTGAATAAATAGAGAACATATAACTTTCTGTAAACAGACTTAGTCAACTTTAGGGAAGGAGCAAGTTGATTAGAGGACTTATTAATCGACTATGAAAAAGGATTAGTCGACTATAAGGCTTCTTTATGCGTGTGATCAAGGCTTTTAACAATCTTCTAAAAAATAATAAAAAATACATAAAAATAGTAGAACATCCTTGTACAACCTTGTGCTTCATAAACTCAATGGTAGAATTATATCTTCAACTTTTGAGCATCATGTGTGATCAAGACTTTTAACAATATTCTAAAAAATAATAAAAAATACATAAAAATAGTAGAACCTTCTTATACAACCTTGTGCTTCATAAACTCAATTGTAGAGTTATATCTTCAACTTTTGAGCATCAAGGAACCTGCATCACAAGTGTGAGGATGTTCATGCATATATGTATATGTGAAAGATATGTTATAAGTTTGTTATCATCAAAATCCAAGTTCCAAGTTTGACTAAGGATTCTTCAATTCTAACTCTTATGTCTTATTTTACATATTTTGACGGTAATATCCCTTAATTCTATTAAGCTTTCTAATTCGCACATGTAATGAACCTTTAATCAGTGACTGCCAAACTAGTGTACCGGGTGAGAAAACTGTTGGCCCAGAGGCCTTCCACTCTAGTTTTGATGATGATTAACTCATATAGTTATGTTTACTAATAATCTTGTGATGTTTAGTTTCAGATCTTTAATCAAGATATTAGTTGGTGATTAGCTTCAGCAAAGGAGTTTTGAAGCCTTTCACTTGGTGATTCCAGAGCCCGAGCATCAAGATCATATAGCACTCGTTGGAGTCAAGCTCGGTGAATCATAGTTTGGATCGAGTCGACTTGAAGATGGAGTTCGTCAAGAAGACCTCGGTACCTAGTTTATAGTTTGTTATAGATCCATTTGTAAAATTTAGAATAGGGTGATATGCTCAAGTTCACAACACACACACGTTTTATGTTTTGGATATTGGTTTTCGGTTTTTTGGTTTAACCGATATTGATTTCCATGAATAGATAGATATCAATACAAGTTTACATGGTTTAAATGTATATTAGATGTGTTCTATATACATGCATGCTAAATTTCCTAGACAAACTTATTTTGATATGCCTATTCATGAGTTTTGGTGTTTTGGTATTTTAACAAAACATATTTTCGTACTTAAAGTCAAAAACATGAATATATATATGTTTCTTATATATTGGATTTCTATCCATATGCAACATGCTTTAAAGTGTTTAAATATCATGTTTTTGTATTTAGATGAGTTTTGAAAAAATCGGATTTCCATTTGAAAAACAAAGTTTTGGAAAATACGGGTTTTGGTTTTCAGCAAAATTTATAAGTCACAAAAATGGTTTAAAAAATTTGAAATTTGTGTTGAAATTTTTCACACAAGTTTGTATATCAATGTATTACGATAAAACTATTTTTGTGAATTTTTAGAAGTTTTATGAGATTTTTTTAGAATCATAAAAATCAAGTTTTTCTGTCCTAGAATGCCTTCTGCCAGGCTCTGGCGGTCGACCGGGCCCAGAGTCAGTCGACCGGACCAGTCGACCGACGTGCACAAAACGTGCACGTTTGGCCAGCCACTTGGGCCGGTCGACCGAGCAGTCGACCGACTGCAAGTCCCCCACTCTCGGGTGGGGGCGGTCGACCGGACGGTCGACCGTAAGCAAGGCACGGTCCACTGGGTGGTCGACCGTCCAGAGAGCAAAGTTGCTCTCTGGATTTAGGCGATCGACCGAGCGGTCGACCGATGCTCCAATGGTCAAATTTTGACCGTTGGCGGTCGACCGGGCTGGTCGACTGCCAGCCGCCAAGGCTGACAGATCAGCCTAACGGCTAGTTTTGAATTGGGTTTTTATATACCCCATTGTTTTGAGTTTTTCTCCAAGATTTTGAGAGCCAAAATTTCTATACTCTCCAGTGTTTTTACGAGCTTTCAAAAAGTGTTTTAAAGCTTAAAGATTTCATCTTTATTTTTGTTTTCAAGGGTTTGGAAAAATCAAAGAAAAATAGGATTTTGGGATATTGTTTTAGATCTTCATTTCTATCATTTTCAAGAAGTTTTCCAAGTAGTTTTTCTTTGTTATTTGATTTTCAAAACACCTTGTTTCCACACTTGAGCTATCATTCTATCCTCTCTATAGGATCACTTGTTTTGTGAAAAAAGGAAATTGTTTGTGGTTGAGGAAACCACCAAGTTGTGAACCCTTTACTTGTTTTATCCCTCTTTGGTAGAGGTTGATTTGGGTGGTGGTTAGCTCCCTCTTTGGTAAAGGTTGAGGTTGTGGTTTGCTCCCTCTTGTGTGAGGTGGAGTTAGATTTGTATCCCTCAAGTGTTGAGGTGATTGGTTGTTTGGCTAAGGGCCTACCCCTTTTGTGTGAGGTGGTGTTTGTGTTGCCTCGGTGGAGGTTGTATTGGTTGGATTGGTGGAGTTCGGTACTCCGGTCTTCGGTAGACCCCTTGCATTGCCTCGGTGGAGGTTGTATTGGTTGAGAGAGGAGTTTGGTACTCCTAGTGGATTGGAAATCCTTCTCGGTGAAGGCGGGGACGTAGAGCTCGATGCTCGAACCTGGAAACACATCTTGTTGTTTGCGTTTGATTCATTGACTCTAAACTCTCTCTCTCTCTCTCTCTCTCTCTATTTGTGCATTGCTTTACTTTATCATATCATATACATGCTTGTGTGTTTGTGTGCCTCACTTGTGCTTAACCACGAGAGCTTCATATAGCGCCTCAAATCTTATTCAGAGGAATCAAGAGGAGTTAGTCCAGAGCCCTTCACGGGGAATTCGGCTACACTCATTAGTTGCACTAAGTGTTGTAGCAATTAGTTTTTAATTTCCGCATTTAGTTCATTAGATTAGCAGTACACCTATTCAGCCCCCTCTAGGTGTACTTTCAATTGGTATCAGAGCCTACGCTCCTGATATTTGGTTTAATCACCTAGGAGTGTGATCTTGGTTTGCTAATCTATCATTTGCATTTGCACGTATATTGTTTGCACACACTCATGAATTGCTTGTCACCTCCCATGTTTGATGTTTCCAACATTGACATGTGAAAATTTCGGATGTCCATGTACCTAAAAACCCTAGGCTTGCATGTTTACCTTGCTATTACCAAGAAATCCTACTCTAATGATAGCAAGCATATAGAGGCTAATGCACTTGCCCTTGAGGCTATTAGAAGCATGCCTAACAAAGATTATCTTATGCTTGTTTCTAACTATGATTTTGCCTTTTCAGTGTGGAACAAGTTGACTTCCTCTGAGCTACAAACGCCCAACATCATAGAGGATGAATTTAGTGGAGAATCCGAGCCACAATGCTTTATGGTCCAAGGGAATGACTCCCTTGAGGTATACTCGGATACTCAATTAGATAGTGATGATGCTAGTTCTTCATTTGATGAGAATATTGATGCGAATGCCTTGAATGAAGAACTCTCAATTGTATGTGAAAAGTTATTGGAAAAATATAATCTTTTGAAAAAGAAGAGTTTTGAACTTAATAAAGAAAACAAGGATTTATGTTCAAGACTTGATTTGATTTTGCAAGATAAAGTGGAGATTTCTAATGAAAGGGATTCATTGAAATCTAGACTTGATCTTGTCTTAAAAGAAAATGAATTTTTGAAACATAAAAATGATTGTGAAATAATTTTAAAAAAAATGAAAACTTGTCTTCAAAAGTAAATTTTGTTTTAAAAGAAAATGATTCTTTAAAAATGAAAATTGCTTCTATTTCCAAGGATTTAGAAGTTTGTTTAAAGGAAAATGAATCTTTGAAAAATAATATGGATTCACACGTTTGCCATGCTAGGATAGTTTCACCTAGTTCACCTATTGCATACTCCACTTCTTCTCTAATTGAAAAAGATATAAAGTTGCTAAAGAAGAATATGGATTGTTTGGGCTCCACTTTGTGCCATTGTGTTTTGAGCCATACACGTTTGGAATCTTTGTTTCGAAAGAAACAAGTTCCATCTTTGCATGCACACCCTCCACGGCATACACATGCTCCTCACGTACACACCCATCACATGTATGTTCATGTGTACACTTGTACACATTGTGGACGTAAGGGCCATCTTGCTAAATTTTGTTATGATCGTATAAATAATTCTAATTTAGCAAATAAATTTGTTTGGGTTAGAAAATGTACTAACCCCCATGGACCCAAAAGAGTATGGGTACCAAAGACCACCCCTATTGTATTTGATGTAGGTGTGGGCTCTCGCATGACGTGAGAGCGATGGTGCCTTGAGGTGGATGCGTTCTGAGCTTAAAGAGGATTATTTGGATGCATCACTTTCAAGGGGAGTTTGGTGGGAGGACCACCTTGGTTTGGAGAGCTAAAGAGGGGCCTTCATCGGTTTTGGTATCGATCTCTAACTCCCGTTTATATTTGCATGCTTTTCATGTCCTTGATTTATAGCATGTCTTGTTTTATTGTTCATTATGCTTATGCCATGTTTATTAGATTAGTGATATACATGTTTAGTTATTTGAGACACCCATGTTTAATATGGACTTATATCTTTGTGTTCTCACTTTGTTTTAAACTAATATGTATATCCTAGATCTAATGCATATGCATATACATAATGATCATATGGATATTTGTGATTTTTGTTTTGATGCTTCATGTTTGTAGATTATTATGTTAAATGCCATGATTATTAGATCATTGACAGACATATATAGCATTTGAGATCACCCATGTTTATATGAACCCATATGTTGTGTTCTCACTATTGTTTAGCTATTATGTATATCATAGTTCTAATAGCATGTGGATTTACATAATGATCGTATTTATGTTTATTATGTTGATTTATGTCTCGTTTTATACTTCATAATTTGATTACTTGTTTAAATGTTAATTTTCATTAAAACTAGGATATATACTTGTACATATAGTGGGCCACAAATAAATTTTTATATGTTTGTGCTTGAATGCTTATTTGTACTCATTAGATGTGCTAGTATAGTCTAGTTTGATGATTCATGCATTTGACTTGTATTCCTATTTTATCTATGTTTTCATGTTTATATGTTTAACTTCATGTATATGTCCATCTTGTCCAAACTATTGATTATGCATATACATCCTTTGAGCTATGTGCCTTCATGCATATACATTTGTGGACTCGTTTATATTTGGATATATATGTATACTTTAGTTTGTATAAGACATACATATGCCTTGAAGATTAAATCGTTTTGATGATTTCATATTTTAAGGAATTTTGAGCTTATTGCCTACCTTTCATAATTATGTTCTTCACATTTTATCAGAACACTCACCCTTCTTATTTTCTCATGATTATGTTTTCATGAGTATGTATGGGCTTTATGGACTTTGAGAGTTTAGTGACCATGTGATTTACATGTTTTTCATGAAATATAATTTTGTTTTATTCCTTGCTTGAAGGATTCGTACTAGTTTTCAAGATTTTCCATTTAACTAGTTGCGGTATTCTTCGTTATGGTAGAGTTTTCAAACATACTATATTTTTCAAACCTATTTTTGAAAACCCTACCTTCGACGGGCGGTTGGTTGGGCGACCATGCCTTGTATGTTAATATTGAAAATCTTTTAAACATGAGCATGAAATGGGTGGAAAGGATTATGAGTATATACTTGATATTATTGTTGTTTCAATTGGTATCATTGAATCTTTTCAAGTGGTATCAATATTGACATTTCTTGTATACTCATATATTTTTTATGTATGTATGCTTAGACTTCAAATAGTATCAATCTCAATTGGTATCTAATTTTTCATACATATATATGTTTTATTTGTGTTTACTAAATATATCTTTAAGCACAAATTTTGATTACGATAAGCTTGATTTTAATGACTATCATGTTTCAATTGATTAGTTTTTCAATTGGTATATTAATACAAGCTTATGCATCGTTTTATTTGGTATTTCATAAAGGGGGAGAAAACTCGTATTTCATCTTTCAATTGGTATTTTGTTTACCATTGGTTTTATATTCCACTCCCATACTTTATGATGAAAAATAATTAAAAAATTAATATTGAATTTTAATTTGGTATCATATGCTTATAGAGAAAAATACCTTACTATTGGTATCAAGATGTTTATTTTTTTACTTTCATTTGGTATCATGTAATGAAAGATATATTTTTTTTCTTTTCTTTCAATTGGTATCATAAAATGTTTGATTTGTATTGCCTATATGCAAGGGGAGCTTAACATCTCTTCTACATATAGATTCATGTCGAGTGTATCTTATATTGAGGATCTTGACAACTCTTCTTTATGCGATACACGTGTGTAGGGGGAGCTTCACATCTCCTCTTATGCATTGCATATTATGCGTTATGTGAATTAGGGCTTGTCATCCCTCCTTCATGTAATGCATATATGTAGGGAAGTTAACTTAGCGTCTTCCTCTTCATGAATGTATATCGCATATATCCTTTATTGATTTATTTTATGTCACTCCTTTGTTGATTTTTGCTTTTAACAAAAAGGAGGAGAACATTTTGTTTTTACTTTAACCCCATTGTTGATAATTGACAAAAAGAGGAGAAGTATTTGAGAAGTATTTGATATATATGCATGTTTTCCTTGCTTTATCCATAAAGGGGGAAAAATATTTATGTTTATGCATACATGTTTTGTTTTGCAAATAGGAGAAAAAGAATTTGATGTGTTTCATGCTTGTTTATGCATGTTTATCTCCATGTATTTGCACACATGTTTATGAGCTTTCATTGCATATTTATTTGTTTATTGTAATGCATGAGTTAAGGGGGAGCTTCTTTGAAGCTTAACTTTAATCCATGCATATATAACTCCATGAGTTTTGTCATCATCAAAAAGGGGGAGATTATTGGCCCAGAGGCCTTCCACTCTAGTTTTGATGATGATTAACTCATGTAGTTATGTTTACTAATAATCTTGTGATGTTTAGTTTCAGATCTTTAATCAAGATATTAGTTGGTGATTAGCTTCAACAAAGGAGTTTTGAAGCCTTTCACTTGGTGATTCCAGAGCCCGAGCATTAAGATCATATAGCACTCCTTGGAGTCAAGCTCGGTGAATCATAATTTGGATCGAGTCGACTTGAAGATGGAGTCGTCAAGAAGACCTCGGTACCTAGTTTATAGTTTGTTTTAGATTCAATTGTAAAGATTAGAATAGTGTGATATGCTCAAGTTCAAAACACACACACGTTTTATGTTTTGGATATTGGTTTTCGGTTTTTTGGTTTAACCGATATTGATTTCCATGAATAGATAGATATCAATACAAGTTTACATGGTTTAAATGTATATTAGATGTGTTCTATGTACATGCATGCTAAATTTCTTAGACAAACTTATTTTGATATGCCTATTCATGAGTTTTGGTGTTTTGGTATTTTAACAAAACATATTTTCGTATTTAAAGTAAAAAACATGAATATATATATGTTTCTTGTATATTGAATTTCTATCCATATGCAACATGCTTCAAAGTGTTTAAATATCATGTTTTTGTATTTAGATGAGTTTTGGAAAAATCAGAATTTCCATTTGAAAAACAAAGTTTTGGAAAATACGGGTTTTGGTTTTCGGCAAAATTTATAAGTCACAAAAATGGTTTAAAAAATTTGAAATTTGTGTTGGAATTTTTCACACAAGTTTGTATATCAATGTATTATGAAAAAACTATTTTTGTGAATTTTTAGAAGTTTTATGGGATTTTTTTAGAATTATAAAAACCAAGTTTTTCTGTCCCAGAATGCTTTATGCCAGGCTCTGACGGTCGACCGGGCCGGTCGACCGGACCCAGAGTCGGTTGATTTGTCACATATTTTGCATTAATATTGTCACTTTACCACACTTGTTAGCGAATAAATGTTATTAATAAGTTGTCTTTTTCTTTGCTAAATGTAGGCCCAAGTGCTTAAAAGAAAAAAAGGAGAAACAAGCCCAAAAGCCTACCAAATTCTGAATTAGTTCAGAATTAATTCGAAATGGAGAAATCTGGGCTAAATCCTGGCATATCAAGGGGTTGAGAAAAATCCTCCTTGAATCGAGCAATTGAAGCCAGAAAATCAAAAGCTGTTCAGTCAACGGTTGAAGCAGCAAAAAGAAAACCAGCAGGAGATACGAGTCACACTTCAAACCTGGAGCCCTCTCCCCTTGGGTGTGGCCATCTGGCCACACCAAGGCCGCGGAAACACGGCCCAAGCCGCGTTTCCGCGGCCTAACCACCTTCTGTTGGGGGAGCGTTTGCTCCCCCGATCTCCCCGGGATCCTGCTTACTGGGTTTATGCCTATAAAAGGCCAGTATCTGCGCTGAAAAGTGGACGACCATGCAGAGATAGGACTTAGCCAAGTTTTCATTTCTTAGTTTAGGTTTTTCTTTTCTTTTCATGTAAATTGCATGTAGGCTTAGGTTAGATGATGATTCATGTAAGTAAGAGAGAGAGGCTGATGTTGAGAGTGACACCGATGTACCCTCCTCCTTTCTTCCATTGTTTCAGTAAGTAATAAAGGTAAATGCTTTGTTTTTATGTTCTGCTTTACTTTACTTTTCTTTTGCTTTCTTCTTCCTCCTTCTACTTTACCTCGTTTGTTTTTGTTGAGTTTACAAGTGAATTCCAAAGCACAAGTACAACGATGTTATGTGAGTGCCAACGATAGTTCATGAAGACGTTCTCCTCCTCAAGACGTATCACTTCATGCTTGTGCTAGACTTGATGATATAATGTGAACGGGGACTGAGCTCGGGCTTATGATCTATGCGTTGAACGCCTCCTAAACAAAGGTAAAACATGTAAGGTTTCCAAGTAAGTCATCAATCAAATTAGGTAAGTATTTCTTCACTCTTCTTTCTTTCTTCTCTTTTATTTCTTTAGTATAGACCACCACATCTCCCAAATCTTCCAAATCGTTTTCACTCTTTTTTCCAATTCATTTGTATATAGTCATTCTCCGGTTTTCTCCACCTTCTTCATCTATCGCTTTCTTTTTAACTTTAACCTTTAACATAACTCTTTCATTTTTATTTCATTAAAACAGAGAAGAACTTTCGCTTTTGTGTTCATAACGATTTCAATACAAGAACGTAAATGCTTCTATCGCAAAACCCTCCTTGTGGATCACGACCCGCATAGCCACTTGCTATAGCGGTGAGAATTGAGCACTTGCACATTTTTATTATAAGTTCTGAAATCTTGTATTTTGTGTGCAGGTTTAGCCTCAATCAAATTTTGGCGCCGTTACCGGGGAGGGAACAGTATAGTTGTTTTAACAAGTTTTGTGTATTGTTTCAGGGACTCGAAGATCACGAACTAGCATTCAAGCTTTGCCAAGAAGACTTGCAAATTCTGTGCCCCTACTCTCGAAAGTAGGAAACAGAATTGCAAGAAATTGCTTTGCAAAAATCTGAAAATTTTCATTGGACTACTAAAAACTTTGTTTTGCAGGACATATTGCTCGCAAAAATTTTAGTTTTTATATGTCATATTTGTGCTAGTTTTGCTATCCAACATCCCCGTTTTAAGTCAACAGTAAAATATTCGTTGAAAGTTAAAAATTGACTAGACATTTGCATTCTAGGCACAAGTCTTTTCAATTCCTTTACTTTACTGTTGAAGAGAGCTGGAGACAAGGTATGTATGCATAGCATATAGTGTAGAAAACATTCTTGGGTGATATTTGCTTTTGAATGTTACTTTCTATATCTTGTACACTTTGCACGAATCAATTCTAAGGGCAAAACCCAAATCAAGACAAGGTGGGGAAGTCATTACCCTTCCTTAGCCCACAAACCATCTCCAAGCACGCACAACCTAAGCCTAATTAAAATTTGATAGACGTTGGCCTTAGGGACATCTCGAACTCACTAGGAGATTATCCTAAAGAAGGAAGGTGTTAGAAATTGACCCCTGTCAAATCAGTGTCAAGGAAGGGGATTGAGGGCCGAAAGCCCGAAGATTGGTGGTTATTTAATTAAGGAACGTCTTTTGACGGAAAACCTCCCACCAATCTTGCCCTGACCTGGCTGATTAGCTTGTGGTCAAGGTCTACACTCTACCTTTTGTGGACAATCAACCAGTTAGGAGTTGTCTAGGTCGAGGTTACCTTAGACTAGGCTTGGTTGATTTTTATTGTTGACTGTTGTTTGAACTTGTTTGTGTTTGTGATTGTGTATGCAAGTGTGGTCAAGAGACCCCAATTCATCTAGGTTGACTAGAAACACATCACCACCCAAGTTTGAACCAAGACCAGATCCGGTAATGGCTCAATCCACATCACTGCAGGATAGGTTCTACCCGATTAGGACCTCACTTCTATCTTGCATTTCACTTCCATCGGTTGGTGAATACAATTTCGAGCTCAAGCCTCAATTCATCAACACACTCCCCAAATTTCATGGTTTAGAGTACGAAGATGCCTACTTCTTCATAAGAGAATTTGAGAAAGTATGTCTTATGATGAAAATCTCACACCTTGTAGATGATGCTATTAGGTTGAGATTTATCCCTTTCGCACTTAAGGACCTAGCGAAAAAGTGGCTCTACAGCTTAGCAGTCGGTTCCATCACATCCTGGGATGGTTTCATCAAGGTTTTCTTGAAGAAATTCTATCATATCCATAAAACCGCTCTTATTAGGAAGACGATCATGCAATTCAAGCAATAGCCTAGTGAACCGTTCTGGAGGTACTTTGAATGCTTCAAAGACCTCCTTGTCCAATGTCCACACCATGGAATAGAGAAATGGCGACAATGCCAAATTCTCTATGACGGTTTAGACTATTCCACCAAAACCCTCTTAGAAAGTATGTGCCAAGGGGGTTTCTTGCAGAAAGATGAAGATGAGGGATGGGATTTGTATGAAAATTTAGCTGAGAAAACCATCCAATGGGAATCTGCGAGTGAGACCTCTAAGAATCCTAACTCCATCTCTTCAAAAGGAGGTCTCCACTCCATAGAATCGTCCATCGCTAATGAGGCTAAGTTAGCTAATTTATCTAGAAGACTGGAAGCTCTAGAGACGAAAGAACCAAGTCCAGTCAATCAAGTCAGCCCGAACCAATTTCCACCCCCGGGCTGCACTTACTGTCAAGCCATGAACCATGTATTCGAGGAATGCCCAGTGTTTCAGGCTCAACAATCCTATCACGAACCGATGAATGCGGCTTTTTAAGGCCGAACAACAATTCTTACGCACCAACGTACAATCCCGGCTGGAGAAATCACCCTAATTTCTCAAGGAGCCAGAACAACAATGACCATTCACGATCCAATCATGCTAAGCACTTCCATCATGGTAACAATTCTTCCAATCATCAACCCAACTTCTCCAATTTCCATAATAATTCTCCCAACCATCCACCAAGCTTTCCAAATTATCAACAGAACTTTTCTAACCAAGCTCCACAATCCTCCTTCCAGAATCCTCAATTGGAAAGAAGAATGACTGACTTTGAGAGAAACATGGAGAGATATATAAAAAACCAAGACTCTCTCATGCAAACCATTCAGAGGCTAGAAGTTCAAATGAGTCAACTAGCCAACCCACAAAATGAGAGACAAAAGGGTACCCTGCCTAGTCAGCCAGTCACCAATCCGAGGAATTCCCAGCAAGCTCATTTGGCTGAGGATCCTTCATTCAATCAATGTAATGCTGTGCATACATTGAGGTCAGGAAAGAGAGTTCATAACCAAGTGTCAACACCACCCAATCCAATTCAGCACAACCATAATCAAGCTTCCACTTCATCTACTCCAATTTCTTCCATTCTTGACGAGTCTGAAAAAGACAAGTCAGCCAGCCAGGTGCACCAGCCATTAGTACCATTTCCTAATAAGCTGAAAAATAACAAGCAAAATCCTCACTTGGACAAGATAATCGAGATGTTTAACCAAGTGAAGATAAACGTGCCACTTCATGATGCCATCCAACAAGTTCCTTCCTATGCTAAGTTTCTTAAGGACATGTGCACCAAGAAGAGAAAGACTAATGTTCCAAAGAAGGTCTTCTTAGCCACTAATATTAGTGAGCTATTATCGGGTCCTATCCCTGTCAAGTACAAAGATCCAGGTAGTCCCACCATTGCCTGCACAATAGGACAAGCCGAGATTAGTCGCGCACTTCTTGACTTGGGGGCAAGTATCAACTTGCTTCCATTCTCTGTTTATCAACAACTCGGGTTGGGTGACCTTAGTCCAACTCGAGTCACCATCCAACTAGCTGACCGTTCTGTTAAAATTCCAAAAGGGGAAATTAATGATGTCCTGATCCAGGTAGGAGAGTTCATATACCCTGTCGATTTCATAGTTCTGGAGACATAACCTGTGTCCAACTCCAATCGTAGGGCTCAAACTCCTGTCATCCTAGGTCGACCATTCCTTGCTACTGCTAATGCCATCATCAATTATAAGAATGGGTCTATGAGGTTAACCTTTGGAGACATGACTAGAGAAGTCAATGTCTTCAATCTAGGAAAACAACCCCGCGATATCGAGGACCAAACATTTGAAGTCAACCTAATTGAGAACTTGACAAGTGAACACGGGGAAGAATTGGAATCAGAAATGGAGATTGACTTCGAGTTAGAGTCTGACAACTTTAATCTTCATCAAGTTATAGATTCTGCTGTGAATTGGGCCTCAAACCCTATTTCACCAACAATGGAGCCAACAGATATTACTAGTCCCTCTAGTGAGCCTTCCTCTTCCTTAGAATTGAAAGCCCTACCTGCGCATCTCAAGTACGCTTACCTAGGCGAACAAGAGACCTTTCCCGTCATCATTGCCTCCCATTTAAATGACGGGGAAGAAAAAGATTTGAAAGCAATTCTAAGAAAACATAAGGAAGCCATCGGGTGGATTATGACTGATATCAAGGGATTAAGTCCAACCATCGTTCAACACCGCATCCATCTCAATGAAGACGCCACACCCAAGAGAGACCCGCAGCGTTGTAGGCTGTCTAAAAATCACACAAGCCATTAAAAAGCAGAGCCTCAAGTTCTAGACGCGTGGGCTCGACACCCGCGTCTCAACATCAAGGCGCGTGGTCTCGACACCCGCGTCTCAACATCAAGGCGCGTGGGCTCGACACCCGCGTCTCAAGTTCAAGGCGCGTGGGCTCGACACTCGCGTCTCAACATCAAGGCGCGTGGGCTCGACACCCGCATCTCAACATCAAGGCGCGTGGGCTCGACACCCGCGTCACAGTATCAAGGCGCGTGGGTTGAAACCCGCGCCTCAGTTATAACCGCCCTGGTTATGGGGCCAGTCGCCGCCCACATAGCGGGGAGGTCAGCCCCTCATTGTGGAGCACTTTTAGGGGGCACGTTCACCCCTGGAGCCTCTATAAATAGCCCTGTCGCTATGAAGAAGAGGTCGATTAAGCGGAGGAGAAAAAGAAGGTCGGATTTTCAGAGGAGGAGAAAAGAGCTCTGAGAGAAGAAAGAGAGTAAAGCCCTTCAGAGAACTTGCTGCGCTTAAGTTGTCCTTTGCCTACCTTCTCTTTGAGAGTTTTGGTAGACAGAGCTGAGTTACTCCTTCTACCAGCCAAAGAGAAGATCCCTGACGATCCCGGCGGTCATCCGGTCAACGGAGAACAAGATTCACTCTCCACCGCCACTTGAAGAACCCAGCACTAAACAAAGGGGAGATTCAAGACTCAACATCTTCCCTCCCTTGTAGTCGGAGCAGTAGTCCATTGTAATCTTTCAACTGATTCAAGGAAACTTTACTTCGAATTCTTCTACTCCGTACCAAATAAGAGATGGCGACTCCGCTGGGGACTACATTTGTCATTGATGAGCAAATCGTGGCGCAAGATGACGTCCTTCGTAAGGGAAAGATGGTCGAATCGCTCGTTGTCGAGTTCGACCAGGCAAAGTACGAAGAGTTTCTCTCTTCCGGCTCCAAGAGCCCCAGGACCCGCGTCTGCCGCAGGGTCTCGACGGGGAATGGCCCTGAAGCCCGATCTGAAGCTCTCTCGGGCGCTGCTGCTGCCAATTGTGCCAAGCAAGATATACGCGCCAACGCCTCTCAGAAGGCCCGCGTGATCTCAGGCACAACTGCCGCTGCGATCAACCGCGCAGCACGGAACACACACGTCAGCGTCTCTCAGGAGACCCGCGTGGTCAAAATCCCTGGTGTCCAGCATCAGGTCGTCGTTGGTCACTCTCCACCTCCACGACGCAACCGAAACGCTGAGCGTCGACAGAGGAGACGTGCGCGTCAGCTACAAGTTGGAACCTCTGGTTGTCCGACTGAGGCTGGACGCGACGTACAATCTGGCGCCTTGCCCGCGCCACGTCCAGCACGTGAAGTCCGCGTTTGGCGGCCCAAACACGAGACTCCTCAAGCTAGGTCCTCTAAAGACCAACTCACCAAACGCCAAGGTGAAGCCTCTGCGCCTCATCAAGCGCGAGAGACACGTGCCCATAGGCGTGGGGCCCAGCAGCCCATCCTCTCTCAAACGTCTCTGCCCCGACGCACCGAGCGGCAGCGCGGCAATCGCGTCTCGTCCCAACAGAGACGCCAGACGCGCGTCTTACAGCCGTGGCGCGAAAATCGCGTCCCTGAAACCCGCGCCCAGGCTGTACAGCACATGGATGCCTCCCGTCTTCGACGTTGCGAGGTTAATCTCTTCGATCCCCCTCCCGTGGATCTGAGGGATTACTTGACGAAGAAAAGAAGTGCCAATCAGGTCACTTCATCATGTTGCTGCCAACGGCTCATCTCTATGCTCTCCGAGTGCCGTTGTGGTTCAGGTGTGCACCAGCAGTCTTTAGTTAGACAGCTGACCCTGATTCCCCCGTCAGCCAAAAGAAGGCGCTCCCACAGAAGGAGAACCTTATCTGACATTGAGTACCCGGAGCTCACTGCGAATATGACAAGCAGGAGCAAGGGAAAACAACCTGCAGTTAGCTCAGATGAGTCTGACTCTGAACCGGAAGGGGTGTATCAACACACTCGCACCCGGACTGGGGCCATTCCCCCGATTGATTATAAGGCCTTAGCCCATGGCATTAAAGTGAATGATTCTCACTCCGCCGTAGCGGAATCACGGGCTTCAAACTTTTCCGTTAAGAAGGAGGCCTCCGCCTACATGATAGGCACTCCTGAGGAAACGGCTAGACGTTTAGAACAAATCCAGAAGGCACAAATGGATATGATTCTTTCTCAGCAGGAATCTATCGACTCCCTCAAGCAGATGCTTGCACAGTTGCTCGAGGACAGGAGGAAATCTCCTCCTAAAAAGACGAAGGGCAAAGGTAAAAAGGGAGAAAGCTCATCTTCCGAACCTTCTGAGGAGAGGCCGCGATCTACTTCTAGTTCGTCCAAATCCTCGTCGCAAGTAAAGGGCGACCAAGACCAGGGAAAGGCTCATGCTAAAAGAATGAGTCAATTGGAGCAACGCCTCGAGGCCCTTACCAACCGTAAAGGCCTCCAAGAAGCTGGAGTGGTCCGGCCCTATCCTGCTGAATGGGACTTGGTTCCATACCCGTCCAAGTTCAAGGCTCCAACCCTTCAAGCATTCGATGGGAAAGGGTCACCCAACCAACACATCTACTACTTTAAATCCCAAACAGGGAATGTAGTAGACAACGATGCCATCTTGGCACGACTGTTTATTGGCAGCCTGAAAGGGCTCGCCTTTGAATGGTTTATGAAACTCCCAGAAGGCTCCATCAAGAACTGGGGCGATTTGGAGAAGCTATTTCTAACGCGCTTCTTCGAAGACGACTCGGAAGTCACAATGCCCACCCTTTTGGCTACCAAACAGCGAAAGGGAGAGTCCGTCAAATCTTTCGTGGAAAGATTTCGGAATGTGGCACTCCGATGTCCAAGCGGCATGACCCAGGCTACCCTGGTGGAAACATGCCGCCACAATCTCCAAACCTCACTCCTTGCTCAAATAGGAGTTGCTGAAAGCCGCACCTGGAAGCAATTAGTCCAACAAGGTGAACAGGCTGAGGAGATTGTCGCCCGCGTCAGAGCAGAGGAAGGTAAGCCCAGGCCTGAAAGGTCAACAAGGCGTGCGCCAGACACATCCCTCCAAGCCAAAAGGAAGGATAACTTGGCAGCAGAGACCAAACCTCCCGCCAAACCTCAATCGGTCAAGGCGAGTGGCTCTTCGAGTCAGCCACGCGCCAACAAGCAGTATTCTTTCAAGGAGGAACATGTCGATTCGCTCTTTAAACTACTCAACAAGAGCAATAGACTGAAGCTCCCTGAAGCCAGGCGCCCTGGAGAAGTCGGTAAAACCGATAATCCCAATTACTGCTTATACCACAGAATGTTGGGACACCCCACCAAAAGCTGCTACGTCTTCAAGGATATCCTTCAGGCCCTGATTGACGCGAAGGTATTAAAACTCCGACTAGAGCAGAAGAAGGTGACGACTAACATGACGTCAGTTCTCCAGTTCGGAAGACAACCCCCAACGCCTTCGGGGGTGGTCCCTGTTCCGAAAGGAGAGCTAAGAGTGGTCAACACGGATCCTCACCAGCAACAAGAGAAGGGCCTAGTACCCGTCCCTACACCTCGAGGGGAAATCATGTGGGTCCACCCTGACCTTGTTGACGCCCAGCAATGGACTACTGTAACTAATAAGAGGTCCAAAGGCAAGGCAAAGGCGTCATCCTCCAATGTGGTGTGTGCCTCTTCTCGAGAAACGGATACCGATATTCCTTGCTAACCGACTCGGAAGAGGAGACAATAGTTCTGGCCGCAGAACCCGGTCGGCTAGTGGCAGAAACCCGCTCAGGACAGCCCTACTTGAAGTAGTATAGCGAAACGGCGGCAACCCCTCCACAACCAGCTGCAGAGCCGACCAAGCCCTCCACAAAACAACCAGTGGAGAAACAGAAGGAGACTCAATTTTCTCGAGCCCTTCAAAAGGGCATCGCGGAAGGATCTACGGCGCCTTACCGCTTTGATGTCCTGGCTCAATTGGCCAACATCCCGGCACGGATTACCTTGTATGAGCTTCTTAGGCTGTCAAAGTCAACCAGAGAAGCTCTACAAGAGGCTCTGGCAAACGCTGAGGTCTTCATGACCCAGGTACCAAAGGAGGAAGATGTAGAGAATTGTCTCCACACCTCCCAGAATGCCCCCTGCATCACCTTCACGGCAGAGGTTATGCAGGTTAAAGGGAAGCATGATCGACCCCTGTACTTCACAGGGTATATTGGATCATCTGAAGTGAACCGCATTCAGGTAGATCCAGGGTCCGCGTTGAGCATCATGCCTCGCCGGGTCATGCAACATCTGGGCATTCCTACTCATCGTTTGAGCCCTACCCAGACAACTATCTATGGGTTCAATGCCAACAGGACCCGTCCGATGGGGAAGATTAAGCTCAAATGCCATATTGGAAGTTTAAAGTCAGAAGTGACATGCTACATCATTGATGCCGACACTTCCTACAACCTATTGCTGGGACGGCCGTGGATTCACCACAACTCCATCGTTCCCTCTACTCTCCATCAAGTCATGAAATACATTGACGAGAATGGAAAGGTGCAGACGTTGATTGCCGAAAGGCATCCATTCAAAGGGGTCGAGAATTATTTCACAGACTCCTTACTGTACCAAGATCCCCGGGAGACGGATGAAGTCCCGCAACCGGAAGAACCAGACTCTGGCAATGAAGCCGATACTGAGCTGGAGGAAGATGAGTGTGTGTGGGAGCTAGATCCACCTGTAAAGAGCATTGATAAGCTCGATGTTGATAATACCACCGACGATGTAGGTGGTTGGTACATTAATGAAGAATTAGATTTAGCGTATTTGTCTGTGTTTGCTTTTGATTCAATACCGTCAGATACTAGCACTGATGTAGATGATGACCTCTGGTCAGCAATGGATGCTTTGACATCGTTGCATGTACCAGTAAAATCATCCTTCGGGACATACCAAGATAATGGTAATGCGCAAGAATCTATATTTATGGTTCCAGCCAGACGGAAAGGCCAAAAACCAATTCTTTTTGGGCGAATCTCGTCTGAACCAACGCCCTGCGAAGAATCGGAAGGTGAGCTGGAATCCCCTCAGTTCGGTCATTATGAACCAAAAGCGCTCAAAATGATGAAGTGCATGGGATACGATCTAACCAACAGACCCGGGTTGAACTTCGACAAAGGAAGGAGAACGCTACTTCGATCCTTTATGCCGAAAGGGAAAGCCCCCGATTATTATCATTGGACGCGCCGGGGGTTGGGCTATGTATCGACTCCGATCCCATCAGCCTCTGATTCTGGAGGGCCATCAAGTTATAATTACTCTTCAGGCACGTCATCGTGGGAGTCGGATGTCAGTGCCGGCAACATCTTCAGAGAACTTTCAGTGAACATGGTTTCAACAAGCCACCTGGAAGACGGAGATGAAGAAATGATCCAGTCTGATACAGATCCTTGGATTAAACATTTAAATACTCTTTGGGATACCCGCTTTGAACAGCGCGAGCCACCCACAGAAGACAAGGTTGTTCAAGTCAATCTAGGAGATGAGGCCAATCCTAAGCCCATCTTTATAAGTGACGGCCTGTCACCTTCGGAGAAGAAGGATCTAATATCTCTTGTACAAGAGTATATAGACGTCTTCGCCTGGAATTACGAGGACATACCTGGACTTGATCCTCAAGTGGCTATGCACTGCCTCAACATCAATCCGGACGCAAAACCTGTCAAACAACAGCAGCGACGGTTCCGTCCAGAGATAATGGAGGCAATTCAATCAGAAGTCAGAAAACTTATTGATTCTGGCTTCATCAGGGAAGAACAACATCCCGACTGGGTAGCCAACATTGCCCCAGTTGCCAGGAAGAACGGGAAGATCCGGATCTGCATCGACTTCCGTGATCTAAACGAGGCTTGCCCCAAAGACGAATTCCCACTGCCAATCACAGATGTCATGATTGATAATACTTGTGGATTCGAACGAATGTCCTTCATGGATGGATTCTCAGGATACAATCAAATTAAAATGTATCCTGATGACGAAAAGCATACCTCCTTCAGGACACCTCTAGGGATATATTGCTACACCGTCATGCCCTTCGGACTGAAGAACGCAGGGGCAACATATCAAAGGGCCATGAATGCCATTTTCCATCAGCAAATACGCAAAACGGTGGAATGTTATGTTGACGACATCGCGGTAAAAAGCCGCACTAAAGATGATCACATAGCTGACCTGAAGGTGATTTTTGACATCATGCGAGCTCATCAGTTGAAGATGAATCCCACCAAGTCCTTCCTGGGGGTGGCCAGTGGCAAATTCCTAGGATTTGTTGTAACCTCCACGAGAATTCATCTGGACCTGGAAAAGGTTCGCGCTATCCGGGAGATGCAACCTCCGAGAAATCTCAAGGAACTCAGGGGATTGCAAGGACGATTGGCGTACATCCGTAGGTTCATCTCAAACCTCTCCGGAAGATGCCAACCCTTCACTAAGCTAATGAAGAAGGGTGTCTCGTTCATTTGGGACGACGCTTGTCAACAAGCATTTGAGAAAATCAAGCAATACCTCACCCAACCACCAGTCCTTGCAGCTCCGATATCCGAAAACCTTTCCTGGTATACGTCCGGGCAATGGATCATTCTTTGGGAGCTCTACTAGCTCAGCACGATGATCAAGGACGAGAGCAAGCGATCTACTATCTGAGTAGAACAATGATCGGAGCCGAACATCGGTACAACCCAATCGAGAAGGAATGTTTGGCACTGGTGTTCGCCATTCAGAAAATGCGACACTACCTGGCGGGCCAAACCATAAATGTCATATCAAAAGTCAACCCCTTGAGATTACTCATGACAAAACCTTCATCGCTAAATGGCCGACTGGCAAAATGGGCCGTATTGTTATCTCAATATGAAATGCACTTTCTACCACAGAAGGCCATTAAAGGACAAGCGGTGGCAGATTTTCTGGCTGAGCATCCAGATCCGAGGGCAACCAAACTTTACGACGATCTCCCAGATGAGGTCGCTGAAGCCTGCTTAACTCAGACATCGTTCGAAAGTCAAGTGTGGCAACTCTTCTTTACGGTGCATCCAGAACAAGCCCAAAAGGACACATTGTAGCGGGAGTAGGAGTAGTACTCGTCTCGCCACAGAACTATGTGATTCCTCGAGCTGTCTCGCTAACTGAGCCTTGCTCCAACAATGTAGCAGAATACAACGCTCTTTTGATTGGGATGCAGCTCGCCGATGAGATTGGCGTTAA
Source organism: Agave tequilana (assembly GCA_038442645.1). NCBI lineage: Eukaryota > Viridiplantae > Streptophyta > Magnoliopsida > Asparagales > Asparagaceae > Agave > Agave tequilana. Next base: position 103,671 of record JAVJIF010000995.1, read on the forward strand.
AAATCTCGAGGCATACGGTGACTCCAAACTCATTGTTAGCCAAGTTCGCGGGGAGTACGAAGTCAGACATGAGGACCTAGTACCCTACTACAACGCAACTATCCACATGGCCGAGAGGTTCACAAACTTCTACATTGACCATGTACCGCGCAGGCAAAATGCGCATGCAGATGCACTGGCGTCCCTCGCGGCCTCCTTAGCTCTTCCAGCTGGAGCAATGGAGAAGGTATTCGTCTACAGCCACGACCTGTATTGCTCGAGAACTGCCCTCGAAGACTATCAGGAGTCAAAGGGAGAGTATCAAGGCAAAGAAGCGCTGGAATTGTCAACCGGGCCAGAGCTTAAAGACTGACGATTCCCCTATATCGACTATGTCTTGTATGGCATCCTGCCTGAGGACGCCAAGGAAGCGGCTGCCATTCGAAGGAAAGCCCCTAAATTTTACTACAATGCGATTGCACGAACATTGTATCGTTGATCGCATGACGGGGTCTTGCTCCGGTGCCTCTCACCAAAGGAGGCCCAAGAGGTATTGAAAGAAGCCCACGATGGTATGTGTGGAGCCCATCAACCTGGCCCAAAACTGGCACATCGACTCCAAAGATTGGGTTACTACTGGCCCAAGATGATTGCCGATGCCATCACTTATGCCAAAAGATGTCACGCCTACCAAGTGCACGACGATTTCATCCATCAAGCACCAGGGTACCTCCACTCCACGACCTCTACCTGGCCATTTGAAATGTGGGGGATGGATGTGGTTGGTCCTATCAGCCCACCATCATCAAAGGGACATCGGTTTATTTTGGCAATAACCGATTATTTCTCTAAATGGGCCGAAGCTATTCCTCTGAAGGAGGTAAAATCGTCTAACGTGATCAAGTTCGTGAAACATCACGTTATTTACCGTTTCGGTGTACCTCGGCGAATTGTCCATGACAACGGACCCCAGTTCATCAGCCAGGCGTTCCAGAGATTCTGCGCTAAGTTCAGAATCCAGAGTGTGTCCTCGACGGTATACTATCCTGCCGCTAACGGCCTCGCAGAAGCTTTCAACAAGACTATTGGCAAGCTTCTCAAGAAGTTCATCTTGAAAAGTCAACGAGACTGGGACGATAAGCTAGGTGAATGCTTATGGGCCTATTGCACAACTGTGCGAACCCCAACTAAAGCCACGCCATTTTCTTTGGTATATGGGTGTGAAGCCGTGCTTCCACTGGAACTCCAAATTCCATTTCTACGCGTCGCCTTGACAGCGGAGATGACAACAGAGGAGAAGCATCGACAGCGACTCCAAGAATTGGAGGCCTTAGACGATAAGCGTTTGCAGGCCCAATAACAAATCGAGCTTTACCAAGCTCGAATTACCAAAGCCTTCAACAAAAATTTAAAGTGCGAACTTTCAAGAAAGGCGATCTTGTCTTAGCCGTCAGAAGACCCATGGTGATGACGCACAAGACAAAAGGAAAATTCCAACCCAAATGGGAAGGACCGTTTGTGGTAGAGTCAGTCTACTCGAATGGATCATATCGCCTCATAACCTCGAATGGCGATACACTCATGATGCCTATCAATGGCAGGTTCTTGAAGAAATACTATCCTTAAATGGTATTCTTCCGCTGATCAAGTTCAAAATTACACCTCTGATCAAAACAAGAAGAGTTTCTTCATTAATATCCAACGCCTCTGACGGCTAGGGATAGAGGAAAATGTTGGCTTCTAAGCCCAACATAAGTCTTCGACAACTCATCATGCTGAGGGGAATAGCATGGCTAGCCCAACTCAAACGGTAGTTGGTAAAGGCATATCAAACCCGTTGATAGCTGAGGGTTTGCTAAAAATCCTAAGTGGACTCAACTCCACTCTCCCCTCCAAAATCCCTTACCAATTCTCATCCACAGAATGGTAGGTCTACAAAATACAGTTGTTGCCAAGTTAACACTATACCTCTGGCACTTCAAACTCCACCTGTCCATTCTTATCAATAGAACGACAGGTCCTCAAATTGCTCATATCGCAAATAAAGCTTCTATCAAGTTAATATCACACCTCTGACAAATTACTGTTAAGTTAACATTACATTTCTAAACAGTACATCAAGTTTCTGCCAAAGTTTAATACCACACCTCTGACAGTCACTTTCCTTCAGACTTCCGTGTTGAAGCTGAAACGAATGATGCTAAGTTAACATTACACCTCTAGCATCTAAGTCATTGCTAAGTTCAACAATACACCTATGGCCATGACTTTTCCTCGACTTCCTTATCCAAGCCGAGATGACCAATGCTAAGTTCCACATTACACCTCTAGCATTACCCTCACTGTCAAGTTAAACATCACACCTATGTCAGTGACACTCTCAGTTTTCCCAAACGAAAGCTGAAATGCTTCTGAGTCAAGTTAATATCACACCTCTGATTCACATTCTTGTCGAGTTAACATCACACTTCTGGCAAGACAACTTTCAACCCGTTAAGTTAATATCACACCTCTAACGGTAAAGATTTTCCTAGATTCCCTGCGAGTCTAGTCTCACTTGTTATTCTCTTCAACAGAATAACAAGTCTACCTAAACACATTGTTAGGTTAATACTACACCATTAACAGTGTTTTCCTTCAAATCCCCAGCTGAGCTTAATCAAGTGAATCCTAAACCTTGATAAAGGCCCATTTTCACTGGGGGTACGAGTTTCACTTGTCATTCTCCTTTATAGATTGACAGGTCCACCAAACATTATTTCATCTCTGTCAAGTTAATATTACACCTCTGACAGTATTGTGAAAGTTCCTGAAATAGGATATTTCCCTACAAAATTTGACTTATTAAGATTATCATCATAATTTTGACGAAGTCAAAGATCTTCTGCTTCTATGCGTCTGACTGAAGACAAAAGGTTCAAGACAATAGAATGAGGCAGAAAGAAAAATGTCACTTTTATTTATATCCAGGCATATGAAAGTGATACAAAATGCTCTCTTATACAATAAGATTGAGTGTTACAATTAAGGAGTACAAAGAAGTCCCTCTCTCTCTCTCAGAGGCCGTACTCACTCCTTGAAGCCGCATCTGATTCCAAGTGCACGATGTTTGGAAAAGCGCCAAACTGTGGTGACAATAGAAGCTGGCCGCACCACGATGCATGATGTAAACATCGAAAGATAGCTGACTAAGCTAAGAGCAATGGTGTTCTTGAGATCCGGTGGCAGCAGAAAGCCCTGCAACCCTTCATTCATGAGCATCTCTTTCGCCAGAAGGCCATCCAACAAACATGGAGTGTCCTCGATGTCACTTCTGGGGTGAGAGAGGAAGGGGATGCTATTGCCACTATATCCACCGTAACCCCCTCGCCGCCATACCCACTGTGACCGTGACCAGCCCGCAAGCATGGCGGGTGCATCACGTTCAAAGAGATCTTGACGAGGGTTAAGTCCCCGTCAGGGATCGTGATTTCTTCCCTTGTGGACGACGGAGACTATGATTTCTTCCCTTGTGGACGAACATCGAACAAGTTCGCTGGCCGATATATTCTCCCACGGGCCCAGCAAACGAGAAAAAGGACGATCAAGCCTACCTGCAAGGAATAAACAAAGGAATTAGAACATCTGGAACTTAGTACACTTCAACAGAGAAAACTAAGTGACAGACGCAGTTATTGCCGAAGACTACAGACGCGGGAATGACCCACGCAGTGAGCCAAAACTTTCGCGGTGGCAGAAACAGACGCGAGTTAAAACTGTGATACACGCAGGGTTCAAACGCAGTCCAATTTTCTGCATCTGCGTCTAACATACCAGGCGCGAAAAGACTCAGATGCCGAAAAAATTGCCATCTCCCTATTGAATGAACAGGAGTTGCAAGATTCGGGTTTGAAACCTTCAACCCAAGTTGGAATTCATTCAAGTCAGTGGCCTTAAAACGCGAGCTTCATGAGCAAAGCCAGCGCCAAGTGCCAAAGACTTCTGTACTCGCGTCCAGAGAAGTTCAAGTCGATGGCGCAAATTCCAAAAAAAGGAATGCACCAACTAAGACTTCATCCAGATGGTGATATCTCTTTAAGAGATGCCAAGGTGCAAGCCTGGGTGGATTAAAAATATCATGGCAAGTCGGGACGGCATACCCGCAGAGGCCTCTATCAAGAGTTGAACTCTCTGCATTAAAACGTGGGCATGAAAGATGATCAAAGAGATGCTTTCTCCTGAAGAGACCAAACAGAAGCATGAAAGCTCTGGGTCATCTTCATCCACAGAGTCACCTCCATCCATGGAGACAGACCCCTGTTAGAAACTCTGAAGAAGGCGGAATTTCTCAGAGCAAATCAAAAGAAAACCGTCTAAGTTTGGGTTGTTAAAGGGGGAGAGGGTGAGCCCTATTTATAGGCAGCTCCTGATAACTACCATTAATGACCGTCAAAGTCCAATAGGAGTCTGACGCGTGGAACGTTGCTTCGGGAAGCGTCACAGACGCTGGTCTCAAACCGCCAGCGCCGGTTTTGCATTAAAAGGCATTAACGCCTGAGTCCAATGAGGAACCAACGCGTGGACAATTGCTTCGGGAAACAACGGACGACCCGGTTTCTCAATCGTCAGTGAAGACTTGAAAGATCTCATGAAATCTTTAAGTCAGGCCGCATTTAACGCCTGGGAAGTTACATCAAGACGCAGATGAGAAAGCCGCGTCCAGGAATCCGCGTCCCCTTTTTCAAACTGAATGACGTCCACCTGCATTCCAGAGGAATGTCCGCGTGACCCAAAGTTGCGTCCCTTCAGCAAATGGGGCCCCAGTGGGAAAGCACATAAAGCTGCGTCTTAAGGCTTATGACTTCAGCAGAAAAGCCCATCACCTTTACAAGCATCTTGGAGCTGCGTCTACAGCGCCACGTCCTGACTGCGTTAATGTTAAGGGGCGTAAGACCTATTATCCTGAACTCTGCGTCTGGATAGAGTTAAGGATTGCAGCCAATGAACCTCACTCAAAGCCGCGTCCTCCGCGTCTGCTTGAACCGCGTCTTCATTAGCAGGACAGATTCGCATTAATTAAACCCGCGTTTCTCTCTGTGAATTGACGCCGCGTCTCATCAAAAGGACTTAGTTCTGCCTAAGTTCCTATGAACTGATGACCGCGTCTCTCTCTATGATTTGATGTCGCGTCTCATCAGAAAAACTTAGTTCTATCTAGGTTCCTATGAATCAATGTTGCATCTCATCAAGAAGACTCGAGTTAACGCCGCGTTTCATTAAAAGAAGTTGAATTCATCTACAGCAAGGCAATAAAGATGGAACAAGAACTCCAAAGACTTTTATTACATCAAAAAAAAATGATAAAAGTCAATACAAACACTCTTAGTAAAACAGAGTGTCCTTTTCTTTACAAAAAAAAAGAGAAGGCTACAAGTCCTGGTTCGCCAAGGAACGGATTTGCTCTCTAAGGCGATGTATCTTATGTTGACGTGCCTTCTCAGCCTCCATGAGAGCTTGGGCCCGCAGATCCGCCTCAGATAAAAATCCCTGCGCTTGTACTCAGAGGGATTCCAACTCGGATGAACGAACAGAGAGGTTTGCTTCAACTTGCGCCTTGGCAGCCTCTAACTCCACTAGCCTCTTTTCAGAGGTAGCAAGCTTCTGTTCGTTAAAAGCAATCATGGCCTCAGCCCTGGCTATAGCAGCCCGAGAGTCAAGGATAGCCTGCTTTGCAGCCTGTATGATCATGACAGATTCCTTGGACTCGACCGCTAGCCGTTGATGATCAGCCTGGAAACCTTCAAGAAGACAGGTGTTATCGATTATCTTCTCCTCCACCTCCCTTCGCTCCTGCTCTTGAGCAGCAAGGAGCCTATTTAGAGTTTCCTGGGCTTCGTGGAATGACCTGGCATCCTCCAGGGATCGAAGCTCTCTCAGGTCTTGTCCCAGCTGCTCCACCACCAGCAGACACGCCTGGGCTAGCGAAGGGCCTCCGGCCAACTTGATGTTCTCGGCCAAGTTTTCGAGAAACATCCGGGCGAATTCAAAGGAGCTACCCCCAGACAGGATGAAATCGATGCACGATCGCATCGAGTCAAAGAACTGCTGCACCGTCTTGCGTGTCAGGAACTCCATAGTATCATCGTCCCGAGGTGCTCCCCGACCCCCTTTCTATCACGGGGTGAGGGATGTAAGCCGGCTCTTCTCGCGCAGGAGTCGGGCTGACCACCGGTACGGCAGGAGCAAGAGTAGCCACTAGCGCTTCTGGGGGTGCTACCTCTGCAGGAACCTCCACAACTGATGACAGAGTGGTGAGCTCGACCTCCTCAGAAACCTCGGCCGAGGCTTGAGCTGTGTGGCCTTCCGGAGGGGCACTGACCGTCAAGACTCCCACCTGAGCCCCCCCAGTTCTCTCTGCTAATTATCTCAACATTAGCTACAATGGTGAAAAGAGAAACATTCAAGACATCAAAACTTCCTTACCAAGTTGGAGGTCCAGAGATGTCGAATTCTTGGGCGAATCCTGCAGAGTAGAAGTCTCCCTGGCTTCAGTGGTTGCCTCCTCGTCCTGCAGAGTGGGAGTCTCCCCGATTTCAGTAGTTGCCTTCTCTGGAGGCATCTCGACGGCTGGAGTCTCAACTCCTTCCGGTTGGGTCAACTCTTGCACCATCTCCTCGATATGCGAGGAGGTTGCAGCCTCAATATCCTCGGCCAACCCTGCAGCATAAAAGGAGAATGTTAAAACCTCCTCTTCAAAATGAAAAGAGAAATTAAGTCAGAAGGTGAAAAAAGTACCTTCAGCGGGAATAACTGCCGCCAATGGTGATGCCGTCAACGGCTCGCACCCATGTATTTCCTCCTCCGAGATGTGTGAGAATTTACTCGGATCAGGAGGAGCGGGTTCGTCACCATAGTCGACCTCATCCTCAAAATCGCTTCCCTCTGCGGATAAGGAAGACGACAGTTCAACGCGAGAGGCCTCGGTAGCAGGAGCCTTCCCATCAATTACCCCAGTGGTAGGGCTGGGGTCAACTGTCCGAGGACTGGAGATGAACACACTTGGAGACCCAGGTTGCTGTGCCTCATCTCTCCTTTCATGAGCAGGGGAAGACCCGGGCTAAGTTGAGACTCCTGCAATCTCAACATCACTGATGATGTCGACTTCCAGTTGCTGTGCCTCATCTCTCCTTTCGCGAGCTGAGGAAAACCCGGGCTGAGCTGAGACCCCCAGAATCTCAACATCACCTCCGCTCATGATGTCGACTTCGAACTGCTCGGCCTCGTCAGCGGCGGTCGGTTCGTCAGCAGGCTCCGCTTCCTCCACAGTCCTGGGGCCCCTGCTGCGCAACCTGCGAGCATGGACTAAGGGGGCATCATCCTCGTCCGCCTCTTCTTCCCTCAGTTCCTCAACACCAGCAGGGATGTCTTCGGATAGAGAAACTTCGGCCGTCAAGTCTCTCCGGACCTTCTTTGGGGCAGGGTCAGCAGTGGAAGTAGAGCCTCGAGCACGCTTACTCACTGCTTGTCGAGCCTTTGTTGCTCGTGGCTCCTCCCTCGACCCTCTCCCGACTTCCCTCAGAGCCTTCAGATACTGCTCGACGCCTCGCGAGCGTTTACCGGACCTCGACCTTGCTTCGAAATTTGCATTGATACTCTCAATGCATGAATACTCCAGAACAAAGTATGGTGTCTGGTTGACCTGGAAGTACCAGGTACAGAAGCTAAAGCTTGTGTGGCCCTTTGGCTCCTTGAGAGGTAGACGGAAAGTTGCTTCCGTCCCTCCGGCCACGCTATAGTACCAAGCCCAAGCACCTTCGAACAAGTTCCCACTGAAGGCGAGTCGAGCATTGGGGTTGCCGACGTAGAGTTGATCATAGCCGAACTGTCGGGCGAAGCGATTCGGCATATATGGCTCGATCGTGCATGAGGTACCTTGCCGAAAAAGCACATACCCTGGCCGGATGTTAACCAACCACCAGAAAATCCCCGTTGACAGCCTAGTGAAATCATCTTGGCCTGTGGAGTCGGTAAATAGTTCCCCGAAAGATGCACCAGGAATCTCGGGGAAGCAGCAGTTAAGCTGGTAGTTCGAAGCAGACAGAATGCACTTTCGAACGTAATACATGTAAGTATTACGCCAGTCACAACTCTCCAACCGCTGTACAAAAGGGACAAAACCCTCGCTCCAAGGCACCGGCGTCATCAGAGAGGGGAAGTGCATCACGTACCAAGCCATTAAGTACGTGTAGGGCAGCTCGACCCGAGGGTTGGGGCGCTTCACCGTCGGCTTCCCCTCTGAGTCAACAATCGGCTTGCCATGGGAGTCGACAGCCTTCCCTGCCTCGCAGAAAGCCTGGGTTAACACCCGCAACCTGCTTTGAATGCCAGCCGCCATGGCCGGGAGAAGGGCTATAGGACAGCCATAGGCCAGGAGCACCGCCGGGTACACTACATCGGCAACAATGACTTCATGTGGAGCGTGGGCACCACACAGCGCTTCAACCACAGCATCAAGAAGCCCGCCAACAGTGCTCGATCGGAGATAGGAACCCGGGCTTGATGATGAAAGCTTTCGAAAACCGTGTCAGGTTCGAAAACATCCTTGTTCGAAACCGTGGTGTAGAAGCCTTCAGAAGCCTTAATCCTGTCGTCAATCTCCTTGTCGGAGCTGGGAGCCAGTCGGGTTACTGGATGGTCTTTCTTATTGATGCCGTTAAACAAGTAGCTGGCCCAAGACAGCTGCTTGACTCCTCCCGACCTCCAAGAGGTTACCTGACCGCAAATGTGGAAGTGACATAACACCTCCCAATAAGTCTCGTACACTTGAGGAGACCCTTTTTTTATAAGGTTGAGCTCCTCAGTGGTTGGGACATATTCCTCATAGGGAGAGTCCCCTGTTGCCAGCCCCGAGACCTCATGCAACTCGTGCAGGGCAAGGCCCATCTCTCCAACCGGAGTGAAGAATGTCCCCGTCAAAGGATTGTAACGTTCCAGGATCCCGAAGAAGTTCTGAGAACTCGGCGGGATACCATACTGGACGGCCCTGACTGCTTGGTACAAATCCGTTTGCTCCAACAAGTCCCTAAGGTCGGCAAGGACGAAGCTTACCATCCTGCCCCACCAATACTTCTCGGTGGAATGAACCCACCCGGGCGAACGGAACTCAACCGGAAAATCACCCTCCACTTTCATGAATGCGCTGAGGAAAGTGGTGCCAAGTTTTGGTGTTTCTCCAACCGGGGGCTCAGTCCTGAGCGACCCGGGAAACAGGCCGAGAACCGCCCTATCATGACTATCATGACGGTATACCCTTTTGGAGCCTAAGTCACCGAGAGTAATCTCAGGGACATATCGGGAAAGGTCCCATTTCATCTTCCGAGGGACGGACATGTGCTGGAGATAAGACAGCGGGTACATCCTCTCCATGTCCAGAAGAAAAAATCTTCTATCCCCTATCTGGCGGAGCCATTTATAATCTCCGTCATACATGGAATAGCCACCATCGCCGATATGGTCTCCAAAGAAGAAGGCAGGCTTCTCCAGCGGAACGCGAGCATCCGTTGTGAATGCTGCGTCAGTCATAAGCTCCCGAAAAGTTGTCATGTCAACATTGGAGAGCCTTTTCTTGCGCTCCTGCGACCTGTCAGCAGTCACAGGTACAGTCCTTTGCAGCGCAAAGGTTAAATCACGGTCAGCACCACCTACGTGCCCAAAGTGGCGCTTCTTGGAGAGTGGAGCAGAAGAGTGTGGCACTGCAAAAGAAAAGGACACTTGATCAGACATCTTATCAAAAAAAAATGTGTTAAGTGTCTATATTCCAGACACAGAAAAGATACTGGACGCAGAAATTATCAAAATTCGCGTCTAGACTTGAGAATCCGCGTCCAGACGCAGAAGAGACACTGGACGCAGGAATTATCAAAATCCGCGTCTAGACCTACAAATCCGCGTCCAGATGTGAGGCCCGCAGGATCAAGCCCGCGTTTTGAAAACCAAGACTTATGAAAAATCTCTAAGTACTTGGGCTCAGGTGTCAGATTCATAAAAAATCAGCACCTGATGTCATAGAACGCAAGGATCAAGTCCGCGTCCGAACCCTTCACAATTAGAAATATTCTAAGTGAAGAATCCGAAATGCAGGGCTCACTGGCACCGGGTCATCAAACCCGCGCCTTGGTTATCAACTCAAAGACCGCGTCTAAGACCGCGTCTGAGAATCAAACACGGTTTATATTCTGTGTTGACGGTTCTCCTCCAAAAAAAAAGGAGATTTTTTTTGAGGGGTTCCATGAACTTCCATTAATGGTGAAGGTTAAGCCTAAACGGCATTATACCTGGGAAAAGGACTTCCTGCGCGGAGGAACCGCCCCTCTGGGCCTCGGCGACGGCCGCTTTTGAAGATGATGTGGTGGGTTTAGCTTTGGGTGCCATCGTTAATCAAAAATCCGATGATGAACGATGAAGAAATAGAAAGAGAAAGAGAAGACTCCTTTTTCTCAAAAAACCCTAACAGATGCGCTCAGAGAAGAAGAGGATATCTCTCCGACTGTTGCCATTTATAGGCACAAAGATTTGCAAAGATACGCGGCGTGTGGCTCGATTAGCTCTACAGCGAGTCATCACTTGACGCGTGGAACAGATCATTTAATGAACCGGGAAGTCCACGCGCCAAAAGGTGATGTCCCGACGGTTCCCCAGAACAAGTGGCGGTGCACTCATGACATGGCACGAATTCGCACCCAACAGGCACGTCTCTCCGAAGTTCGCGTCCTTCCAATCCGGCCTAGCATCGCGTCTGCCCAATGGAATACTAGTCGCGTTTTCCATTTCCAAAAGGCGCACCCCATGAAAGTCGCGTCTGTAAAGCAGTACCATCTCTACTCTTCACTGGCGTTCAGTCCTTACTTCTGCAAATCAGTTTCAACAGTACACTGGCACAAGCAGACGATCGTCCACTCCTGGCTTAAAATGCGTCCATGACAGACTAAAAGCAATCGGGGAGGTTTAGACTGTGTATCTAGACACTCAACACGATCAACTCTGGTGGCCTCAAAGAGTTCAACAGTACACTCATGAAGACCAACTCCAGATAAGATCAAACCCGGAGCATTAACAGTCCAGTCATAGAGGTGAATTCAGCTAGAGTCCAAAGTATTTCGAAATCCGTCCCAGTTAACTGCAGAATATCGAAAACTTTGGAGGGGGTTCTGTAGGCTGTCTAAAAATCACACAAGCCATTAAAAAGCAGAGCCTCAAGTTCTAGACGCGTGGGCTCGACACCCGCGTCTCAACATCAAGGCGCGTGGGCTCGACACCCGCGTCTCAACATCAAGGCGCGTGGGCTCGACACCTGCGTCTCAACATCAAGGCGCGTGGGCTCGACACCCGCGTCTCAACATCAAGGCGTGTGGGCTCGACACCCGCGTCTCAACATCAAGGCGCGTGGGCTCGACACCCGCGTCTCAACATCAAGGCGCGTGGGCTCGACACCCGCGTCACAGTATCAAGGCGCGTGGGTTGAAACCCGCGCCTCGGTTATAACTGCCCTGGTTATGGGGCCAGTCACCGCCCACATAGCGGGGAGGTCAGCCCCTCATTGTGGAGCACTTTTAGTTGGCACGTTCACCCCTGGAGCCTCTATAAATAGCCCCATCGCTATGAAGAAGAGGTCGATTAAGCGGAGGAGAAAAAGGTCAGATTTTCGGAGGAGGAGAAAGAGCTCTGAGAGAAAAGAAAGAGAGTAAAGCCCTTCAGAGAACTTGCTGCGCTCAAGTTGTCCTTTGCCTACCTTCTCTTTGAGAGTTTTGGTAGACAGAGCTGAGTTACTCCTTCTACCAGCCAAAGAGAAGATCCCTGACGATCCCGGCGGTCATCCGGTCAACGGAGAACAAGATTCACTCTCCACCGCCACTTGAAGAACCCAGCACTAAACAAAGGGAGATTCAAGACTCAACATCTTCCCTCCCTTATAGTCGGAGCAGTAGTCCGTTGTAATCTTTCAACTGATTCAAGGAAACTTTACTTCGAATTCTTCTACTCCGTACCAAACAAGCGTAGGTTAAACCCTATAATGCAAGAGGCTGTTCATGCTGAAATCATAAAACTCTTAGACAATGGGATAATTTATCCCATTTCTGATAGCCAATGGGTCAGTCCTGTCCACGCGGTCCCAAAGAAATCTGGTTTCACCGTAGTGGAAAACGAGAACAAAGAGTTGGTTCAAACTCGACTTCCCACGAAGATTCGAGTTTGCATTGACTATAGGAAACTAAATGCTGCAACTCGTAAGGACCATTTTCCACTTCCCTTCATTGATCAAATGCTTGAACGTTTGGCGGGTCACGAGTATTACTGTTTCTTGGACGGTTACTCAGGCTATAACCAGATCCCTATCGCTCCTGAGGACCAAGAAAAGACTACGTTCACATGTCCATTTGGGACATTTGCTTATCGTCGAATGCCCTTCGGCTTATGCAATGCCCCAGCAACGTTTTAACGTTACATGTCGAGTCTTTTCTCAGATATGGTAGAACACTTCTTAGAAATCTTCATGGATGATTTCTCCATCTATGGAGATTCATTCACTCAATGTCTCCACCATCTTGAACTCGTCCTCCAACGTTGTGCTGAGAAAAATCTGACACTGAATTGGGAGAAATGCCACTTCATGGTAAAACATGAAATTGTCTTGGGTCATGAAATCTCCAAGAAAGGAATTGAAGTGGATAGAGTCAAAATCGAGGTTATTGCTAAGCTTCCCATGCCTAAATGCGTTAAGGACATTAGATCCTTTTTAGGACACGCTGGTTTCTACCGGAGATTTATCAAGGATTTTAGCAAAACTGCTAGGCCTTGACTAATCTGTTAGCTAAGGATGTGTCCTTCACTTTCGATGCTAAATGCATAGATTCTTGGGAGAAGCTTAAGAGAGAGCTTATTTCTGCACCAATCATATCTGCACCGATTGGTCTAAGCCGTTTGAGATCATGTGCGATGCTTCTGATTTTGCCATAAGCGCTGTCCTAGGACAACGCATTGATAACAAGCAGCATGTGATCTATTACTCTAGTAGGACTCTCAACGATGCACAACTGAACTACACTACGACCGAGAAGGAATTCTTGGCAGTAGTGTTTGCCTTAGAGAAGTTTCGTCCCTTCCTACTAGGGTCCAAAAACACCGTTTCACCGATCATTCTGCACTTAGGTATACCTCATGATGAAGAAGGATGCCAAGGCCCGACTCATTCGTTGGATCCTCCTTCTTCTAGAATTTGATCTTGAGATTCGAGACAAGAAAGGCGTAGAAAATGTCGTTGCTGACCACCTCTCACGGATACCTAATTCTCCATGCAACGAATTATCCATCAATGAGGATTTCCTGACGAACATCTCTTGCCATCTCTAGGGAACCTTGGTTTGCTGATATAGTGAATTACTTAGTCACCACCAAACCCGTCTCATTGTCCAAAAATGATGTTTACCGGTTCTTATCCCAAGTTCGGTATTTCTTTTGGGAGGAACCGTATCTTTTCAAGTACTGTTCTGACCAAATTATTAGGAGATGCATTCCCGATGAGGAGGTTAGGAGTGTTCTGTCCTTCTGTCACGAACTTGCATGCGGTGGACACTTTGGTCCCCGCAAGACTGCTGAAAAAGTGCTCCAAAGTGGGTTCTATTGGCCCACTCTGTTCAAAGATGCTTATGAATTCTGCAAGACGTGCCCTAGATGCCAAATGGTAGGAAGGATCTCTCACTGAAATATGATGCCCCTCAACCCAATTCTAGAAATAGAACTCTTTGATGTTTGGGGCATCGACTTTATGGGTCAATTTCCTAACTCATTTGGAAACCAATACATATTGGTTGCTGTGGATTACGTGTCCAAGTGGGTAGAAGCCATCCCATGTAAAACTAATGATAACAAAGTTGTCATAAAGTTTTTGAAAGAGAAACATTTTTTCCCGCTTCGGAACACCTCGTGCTATCATCAGTGATAATGGCACTCACTTTTGCAATAGATCTTTGAAGCCCTTATGCAAAAGTACGTCATAACTCACAAGTTGTCCACACCATATCATCCTCAAACCAGTGGGCAAGTTGAGGTTTCAAATAGACAAGTCAAGCTTATATTAGAGAAAACTGTGAGCCAAAACCGGAAGATTGGTCCATCAAACTTGTAGATGCTCTATGGCCTACAGGACCACTTTCAAGACAATTCTAGGAATGTCTCCCTATGGTTAGTCTATGGCAAACCTTGTCACTTGCCCGTTGAGTTAGAGCACCGAGCCTTATGGGCAATCAAGCAATTGAATTTCGACTTGACTAAGGCCGGTGACCTTCGGAAATTATAAATTTCCGAATTGGAGGAGTTGAGAAATGAAGCCTATGAAAATTCTAGGATCACTAAAGAGAGAGTCAAGATTTCCATGACAAGAACATCGCAAGAAAAAACTTTGTCCCCAGATAAAAAGTCTTACTCTATAATTCTAGGCTTCATCTTTTTCCAGGAAAATTGAAATCGAGATGGACTGGGCCATTCGTTGTAAAAACTGTGTTTCCACACGGTGCAGTTGAGATCAGTGACCCCAAGAATGGTAATGACTTTAAGGTAAATGGTCAACGCCTTAAACCTTTCTTGGAATTGGTGCCGGTAGATGAAACGGCAATGGGTCGTTTTGACCCAGTGTATCAGTAACTTTCCTCCTTTCCATTTTATTTCATGCACTTACATTACTTTCATACATTGGGGACAATGCATGAGATAAGTGTGGGGGAGGGTTCTAACATGACTGATATATTAAAAAAAAATATTTGAAAAAGGTGGACAATATTTTGATATATATTTTGTAAGAATTTAAGCCAATTTTAAGGAATAGGAGAATTATAATTAGGATTCTTACACTTGGTCAAAATAAGATAACTTTTTGATTTTAGGGTCAGGAAGAAAATTTGTAAAAGTAATTTAGTCTTGATATTTACCTTGATGACATATGCACACAAATACACTTACACACTTAGGGTTTAAAAACAGAGACTCTTATGCCTTATAAAAAAAAAAAAACAAGTCTAATTATTGATTAGCTAGGTGCTTTGGCCTAAGCAAGCCTTAGTATTTATGCAAAAGATAATTAGATAAGTTTGAAAAAAAAAGAAAAAAAATGTGTATCCTCTGATTAAGCTGGGTATTTATGCCTCATGAAGCATAGGTATTCACGCCTAAAGGGGTACATCGTAAAAAAAAAAAAAATGTGTATCTTCTGATTAAGCTGAGTATTTATGCCTCATGAAGCATAGGTATTCACGCCTAAAAGGGATACATCGTATAAATAAAACCCTTGGTTTCGTGGCCTTATCTGCTCGAGTGTTTAAGTCCTTTAGGGGTGTTTTCTCACCCGGTGCCCTAAAACTGTCCGGTTTGGGTGTCACCGACTGAATACTCATTACATGGGCAGATTAGAAAGCCTAATGGAATTGAGGAATAAATTTCACCAAAAAATAAATAAATATAAGGCATAGGAGTTAATGTTGAAAAACCCTTAGTAAACTTCACAGTCACGATTGGTGCATACGACTCAGGGTAAATTAATAGACCAGATGAGAAGTACAATTCGACTCCTTACTTTAATTGATGACATGTTATTGAATAGAGACTAAGTTTAGGAATGAAAGATTTGATATTCCTATAACTTATAGATTACTTAAGCTCTCACAAATATACTTCAAATATTCACCTCTTCCAAAAAAAAAAATGAAAATGTTTTTCAAAAATACTAACTTTTTTCTCTTTCTTTTGGATTTTTGGGTGTAATCCGCTGAAAACCCTCACGAGACAAAACTCGTCCTTTAGGGTAACCTAGAGGTTTAATGGCCTGTTGCACATGCTCAGTGCAAATCGAGTGACCTGCGAAAGTGGTTTAATAATTGATTTGAGTTAGTCCAATGTTTGCTCGAGGGCGAGCAAAAGATAAGTGTGGGGGTGTGATTTGTCACATATTTTGCATTAATATTGTCACTTTACCACACTTGTTAGCGAATAAATGTTATTAATAAGTTGTCTTTTTCTTGCTAAATGTAGGCCCAAGTGCTTTAAAAGAAAAAGGAGAAACAGCCCAAAAGCTCACCAAATTCTGAATTAGTTCAGAATTATTTCGAAATGGAGAAATCTGGGCTAAATCCTGGCATATCAAGGGGTGAGAAAAATCCTCCTTGAACGAGCAATTGAAGCCAGAAAATCAAAAGCTGTTCAGTCAACGGTTGAAGCAGCAACAAGAAAACCAGCAGGAGAT
>JAVJIF010000996.1:0-79087 GCA_038442645.1 Agave tequilana
ACTCCTATAGCATAGTCAAAAGCATCGCATATCACTTCAAATGGAAGATTCCAGTCTGGTGATCAGATGATGGGTGCCGAGGTTAACTCGGTCTCGACCCTTTCAAAGGCTGCTAAAAAGGAAGGGTTGAATTCAAAGGAAATATCTTTTGCTAGAAGGTCACTAATGGTTTGAAATTTTTTGAAAAGTCTTTGATAAAGCGGCAGTAGAACTCAGTGTGGCCTAAGAAGGATCTCACTTCCTGAACAGTTTTCAGACGTGGTAATTTTGAGATTAGTTCTACCTAACTTTGTCAATCTCTATGCCTTTTTCAGAATAGTGTGTCCTAAGGCAATCCTAAAATTCACCATGAAATGTCATTTTTTTCAATTAAAACTAGGTTCTTTTTCTTACATCTTATTAATACCAACGATAGATGATATAAACCCTCATTAAAGTCAGACCCAACGACAGAGAAGTCGTCCATGAATACCTCTAAGAATCGCTCGATCATGTCAGACAAGATGCTCAACATGCACCACTGAAATATAGCAGGTGCATTGCTTAGCCCAAAGGGCATACGACGGTAGACAAATGTACCAAAAGGATAAGTGAATGTCATTTTCTTTTGGTCCTCACTAGTAATGGGGATTTGGTTATATCCAGAATAACCATCAAGGAAGGAATAGTACGCGTGATCGACAAGACGTTCTAACATTTGATTGATGAAGGGCAGAGGAAATGTTCTTTCCTAGTCATGGAGTTGAGTTTCATATAGTTTATGCACACTCGCCAACCAGTTTGAACACGAGTTGGAACCAACTCATTATTCTCATTAGCAACAACTGTGACTCCAGACTTTTTTTGGCACAACTTGCACCAGCCTAACCCACTGACTATCGGAGATAGGGTAAATGATATCCGCATCTAATAGTTTCATGACCTCCACTCTCACTAGCTCTTTCAGAATAGGGTTCAACCACCTCTGTGGTTCTCTCGAAGTTTTGGCATTCTCTTCGAGATGAATTTGGGGCATTATCACAGAGGGCCTAATTCTCTTGATGTCTGCTATGGTCAAGTGATTACACACATTTATTGCATTATTCTTTATTACATTCCACATTTATCATGTAATAAATCTGCTAAATTCCTTGTCTTAAATGTCTATTTTGCAGAAGATAATCATGAGGAGAAAGAGGATAAAATCAAATAAATATCAGTTAAATTCAGATTTAACTAGATCTATTTGGTTAGAGGAGGATGATCCCAAATTCAGTTGGTTAAATTCAGTTTTGGTGAACCAGATGGTTAAAACTAAAGATCAACCGAGGATACGTAAAATACAGAGTCCAAATCCAAAGGGATAAATGGATAGAGAGAAGATCAACGGATGAGATGAAGCATTCTGACTCAGATTCTGGCTGGATACATTTTAGTATTTGAATCGTAACTTTCGCTACGAGAATTCAAATCTGATGATTCAAGATGATTCAGAAAGAGAATTTAAAGGGGTACAACTTTTAAGTTAATCATTATTTCCAATTCTATCATTTGATAAGTTATATTTAGCAATCAATATGCCAATAAGCTGCAGATCAGAACTAAATATCCACATCAAATCAAGTTTGGAGATAAGTGAAGGATTCAAATTCAGAAATAGCCAGTTTTCCTTATCTTCATACTCCTCTACCCTCTGCATTTCTCCTATAAATACCTGCAATCTCAAAGGCAAAAGGGGAGGACCAGGCAGAGAGCAGAACTTAGGTTTTTAGTTTTCTTTTATGTAATTTTCATTTTATTTATGCAACTGAGAGGAGAGGAGACTTTCATGGAGGAATGAGAGCAAGCTTGTACTGAAGGTGACACCGTGTAAGTGATCTTTTCTTCCATCATTATTTGAATCGAATCAAGGTTTCCTTTTCTTTTCTATTCTTGTTTTTGTTCGCTTCCCTCTTTTGTGTTTGTGGATCCAAATGAAACAGATAGCCTCGAAGTTGCCTTATCCTTGCAAGTGCCGTTGATGGCTTATGGTGATGGATATCCATTTTTATAATAGTATAGCTCGCCCCTTCATTTTATAGCACAAATCAGGAATGAGGAACATCTCATCTGCCATGCTTCGCTCGCCTTCAAGTAAAGGTACATCGTCGATACGGGTAAAAGGTAAGCAGGCGCCGAAGAGGTAAGTATGTTTTTTAGGTTTTAGTTTTTCTTTCTTTTCTTGTAACTTTTAGTGTAGATCACTCACACCACAATCTTTCAAATCTCTTTCACTCTTTTTCAGTATTTTTTGTACATATCACTTCTATTTTCTCCACCTTCTCATTCTACCACTTTCTCGCTAACACACTTTAACCTAATTTTTCTCTTTTTCTTTACAAGAACTAAAAGAAGAATTTTAACCATCCTTTGTATCTTAAAAGAAAACTTACTAAATCCATCGCTAGTCCCTCTTTGTGGATCACGACCCGCAGAGCCACTTGCTATCGCGGTAGAATTGAGTACTTGTACATCCTATTCTTAAGTTCTTAAATTATGTATTTCTGTGTGCAGGTTAAACATCAATCAAATTTTGGCACCGTTGCCGGGGAGGTGGTAAGTTACTCTCTTTAAAGTTTACATTTTTGTTTACCATCTTCTTTGTTTTTGGTGTACAGATTTAACAAGGAACTTCTGCTGCAGTGGACATATAAGTGGCCCTGGACTCTGCTCAAGAAAGCAGAGCCCAGAGCCCTCAGATTTGCTACATTCTTGTGGCAATCTAAGTGAAGTACTAACCTGTATTTTCTGCAGGTTGGCTGAATTGCATCGTTTAAATATTTGTAGCATTTATCTCCTTATTTGACTCACTATATATATATTTCTAACACAACAGTAAAAAGTTAATTGTAAATGCTAAAATGATTTAGACTTTGCATTTAGGCACGTGTCTATTTCATTACATTTTCTATTTATTGTTGAAGAGTGTTGGAGACAAGGTATATGTGTATAGCATTTAGTATAAGGTTCATTCTTATATGAAATATTGCTTGAGTGTTACTTTTTTCTATATACTTGTACACTGCACTAAATGTATTTAAGGGCTTGTCCTATAAACAAGATAAGGTGGGGAAGTGATTACCCTCCCTTAGCCCACAAACAATCTCCTCACTCACTAACCCAAGCCTAATTAAAACTGAGTAGACGTTAGCCCTAGGGACATCTCAGACTCGAATAGGAGACTGACCTAAGGGGGACATTGATTTGAATCTGACTCTTGCCAAATCGGTGACTAAGGTTGGGGATTGAGGGGCGAACCCCGAAGCTAGTGGTTTGGCTTAATTAGGCCCGTCGCTTTTGCGCGGATACCTCCCACTAATCTTGCCCCTACCTGGCCAATTAACTTGTGGTCAGATTCGGTAATATACCCCTAGTGGACAGTCTAACCAGTTAGGAGTCGTCTAGGTTTAAGGTTTACCCTAACTTAGGTTAGATTTTTTTTTCTTTTTATTTGTTTGCTTATTTGTTTATTTTTTTTCTTTCTCTTCTATGTTTTATTGTGTGATATAGCTTATAACAACATTTTTTTCAATTTGAATGGTAATCCATATTACACACCACCTCTTTTTCAGATATTACCAACCGGCATATCATAACTTTAACCAATATAGTGTGCCGGATTCGTCTTATCCGAACCAATATAACCCATGCCCGCAATCTTATGACGCTAATTTTCAGAATAATTTCAACTCTTCACAGAGTCAATGGGGATTCACCTCCACCGAGTCCAATTTTCAACCAACTTGTACTCCTTATCCACCTTGTCCACAATATTTTCAAGATTCATACTCAGTTCCACCAGTCCAAATAGAAAACCATCAATTTTGAAAATGAGTATACGTGAGTCCAAGCAACAATCACAAAATCTGATGGACTCACAATTTCACCACCAATTCCAAAACAACACTTCATCTTTTCAAGTCCAATCGCAACAATACGATGAACCAATCAACTATAAAAAGATGCTTGAAGCCATGACTCAGGCTCAAAACGCTCGTAATCATGACATAGATATGATGGTCCAAACTCTCCGTTCTCACCGTTTGACCATTTCTGATGTCGCTAACCATTCTGTTAGAGCCGACGAATCATGTTGTTTTGGAAAACAAGATTCCATTTCAGCACAATCATTTGAACTTGCCCAAACTCCAAATTTTGAAAATGACATTGACAGTTTGGCAAGTTATTCCTTTCCTGAAATGGAACTTGAGAATGAATATGATCCTGAACCTTAACTTAGTGATCCAATTCTACTTCTGATTCAATAATCACTCCGGTGTCTTCACCTGATTTCAATCTTTTTCCCGAGTCAACATTGGATCCTGTGCCAATTCATAATGAAATTGAATCGCCCATCTTTGATGATCATCATATTGAACTTGACCATTTCATACTTTTGAAAGTCCCATTGACAAATTGGCAAGTTCTCATTTTATGAAATTGAACTCAATGAGAAATGTGACCTAGATTCTCAAATTTGTGATCCAGTTCAAATTCCCGAATCAATATTGACTCCTATTTTGTTACCCAACTTGAGTAATATTTTAGAGTCAGTTTTGATTCCCACACCTGTCATCTTGAACTTGAATCACCATATTTAGTCACATTCCATTATGGGAAACTGAATGTGGACTTGAGTATCAACTTCTTGATTTGGACCCACTTTCTGAACCAATCTCGACTCCTGAACTTTTACTTGACTTAAGTCACTTTCCTGAGTCGGTATTAGTTCCCGTACTTCCTAAGTCAAAGTCAATCATTCTATCTTTTTCACACTCCATTTTGGGACAAGGCGGTTAACAAAATTGACTCCGAAATTAATTATAAAATTTAGAAATTAGATGGGGTAAAATATTTAATAAAAATTAGTCATATATACATCATTTTAGTGGGTTATATAAGAGAGATTTCTGGTGGGTTCCTCCGAACTCCACGAAAATTCGATTGGTCAGACCACCACCGGAACCACCACCTTAAGGTAATATTTTTTCTTCCCTTTCTTATTTTCATGCATCTATGCATTAATTTATACATTGAGGACAATGCATGAGATAGGTGTGGGGGAGGGTCTAACATAACTTAGGTTTTCCTTTTTATTATAAAAAAAAATTTAAACATTTTCTTTACTTTTAAAAACTTTTTGAAATAGAAACAATATTTTGACATATGTTTTGTAAGAAATTAAGTCAATTTTAAGGATAAGAGAATCATAATTAGGATTTCTTATACTTGGTCAAAATAGATTATTTGTTTGATTTCTAAGGATAGGAAGAATTTTTGTGAAAGTAATTTGTCTTGATCTTTACCTTAAAGAAATATGCACACCTTATACACTTACACACTTAGGGTTCGAAAACAGATTCTTATGCCTTATATAAAAAAAAATTAAAAAATATATCTATGAAAGATGAACAAATCTAATTATTGATTAGCTAGGTGTTTTGGCCTAAGTAAGCCTTGTTATTTATGCGAAAGATGATTAGATAAGTTTGAGAAAATATATATATAAAAATCCTTTGATTAAGCTGGATATTTGTGCCTAATAAAGCATAAGTATTCATGCCTAAAAGTGGTTCATATAATAAAATCCTTAGTTTTGTGGCCTTATTTGCTCGAGTCCTTAAGTCCTTGGGGTGTTTTTTCACCCGGTGCCCTAAGATCGTTTGGTTTGGGAGTCACCGATTAAAGGCTCGTACATGGGCAGATTAGAAAGCCTAATAGAATTATGGAATAATACCACCAAAATAAAATAAAAAACATATAATAAAAAAATAAATAAGGCATAAGAGTTAGAGTTAAAGAACCCTTAGTCAAAATTTTGACGGTCACAAGGTGCATATGATTTAGGGTAAAGTAATAGACTAGATGAGAAGTATAATTTGACTCCTTACTTTGATTGATACCAAATTTTTGAATAGAGACTAAGTTTAGGAATGAAAAATTCGATTTCCTATAAACTTATAGATTACTTAAATCTTACAATAATATTTCAAATATTTTTCTCTTTCAAAATGCTTTTCGAAAATACTAACTCTTTATTTCTCTTTCTTTACGGATTTTGTGGGTGTAATCCACTGAAACACTCACGAGACAAAACTCGTCCTCTAAGGGTAACCTAGAGGTTTAACGGCTTATTGCACAAGCTCAGTGCAATCGTGTGACTTGCGAAAGTGGTCTAATAATTTTTGTTTAGTTTTGTTGTTTTGCTCGAGGACGAGCAAAGATAGGTGTGGGGGTGTAATTGCACACATTTATTGCATTATTCTTTATTACATTCCACATTTATCATGTAATAAATCTGCTAAATTCCTTGTCTTAAATGTCTATTTTGCAGAAGATAATCATGAAGAGAAAGAGGATAAAATCAAATAATATCAGTTAAATTCAGATTTAACTAGATCTATTTGGTTAGAGGAGGATGATCCCAAATCCAGTTGGTTAAATTCAGTTTTTGGTGAACTAGGTGGTTAAAGCTAAAGATCAACCGAGGATAACGTCAAATACAGAGTCCAAATCTAAAGGGATAAATGGATAGAGAGAAGATCAACGATGAGATGAAGCAATTCTGACTCAGATTCTGGCTGGATACATTTTAGTATTTGAATCATAACTTTCGCTATAAGAATTCAAATCTGATGATTTAAGATGATTTAAAGGGCTACAACTCTTAAGTTAATCATTATTTCTAATTCTGTCATTTAATAAGTTATATTTAGCAATCAATACGCCAATAAGTTGCAGATCAGAACTGAATATCCACATTAAATTAAGTTTGGAGATAAGAGAAGGATTCAAATTCAGAAATAGTCAGCTTCCCTTATCTTCATACTCTCTACCCTCTGCATTTCTCTTATAAATACCTGCAATCTCAAAGGCAAAAGGGAAGGACTAAGCAGAGAGCAAAACTTAGGCTAATTTGTAGTTTGTAACTTAGGTTTTTAGTTTTCTTTTATGTATTTTTCATTTTATTTTTGTAACTGAGAGGAGAGGAGACTTTCATGGGGAATGAGAGCAAGCTTGTACTGAAGGTGACACCATGTAAGTGATCTTTTCTTCCATTGTTATTTGAATCGAATCGAGGTTTCCTTTTCTTTTCTATTCTTGTTTTTGTTCACTTCCCTCTTTTGTGTTTGTGGATCCAAATGAAACCGATAGCCTCGAAGTTGCCTTATCCTTGCAAGTACCGTTGATGGCTTATAGTGATGGATATCCATTTCTATGGTAGTATAACTCGCCCCTTCATTTTATAGTATAAATCAGGAATGGGGAATCTTATCAGCCATGCTTCGCTCGCCTTCAAATAAAGGTACATCGTCGATACGGGTAAAAGGTAAGTAGGCGCCGAAGAGGTAAGTATGTTTTTTAGGTTTTAGTTTTTCTTTCTTTTCTTGTAACTTTTAGTGTAGATCACTCACACCACAATCTTCCAAATCTCTTTCACTCTTTTTCAGTATTTTTTGTACATATCACTTCTATTTTCTCCACCTTCTCATTCTATGACTTTCTCCCTAACTCACTTTAACCTAATTTTTCTTTTTTTCTTTACAAGAACTAAAAGAAGAATTTTAACCATCCTTTGTATCTTAAAAGAAAACTTACTAAAAATGCTTCCATCGCTAGTCCCTCCTTGTGGATCACGACCCGCATAACCACCTGCTATCGCGGTAGAATTGAGTACTTGCACATCCTATTCTTAAGTTCTTAAATTCTGTATTTCTGTGTGCAGGTTAAATATCAATCAAATTTTGGCGCCGTTGCCGGGGATTTGTGATTCCAATTCATATTCCCGAATCAATATTGACTCCTGTTTTGTTACCCGACTTGAGTAATATTTTAGAGTCAGTTTTGATTCCCACACCTGTCATTCTTGGACTTGAATCGCCAATATTAAGTCAAATTTAATTGTGGGAAAATGAATGTGGACTTGAGTTTTAACTTCTTGATTTGGACCCACTTCCTGAACCAATCTCGACTTCTGAACCTTTACTTGACTTAAATCACTTTCCTGAGTCGGTATTAGTTCCCGTACTTCCTAAGTCCAAGTCAGTCATTCCATCTTTTCACACTCCATTTTGGAACAAGGCGGTTGACAAAATTGACTATGAAATTAATTATGAAATTTGAAATTAGATTAGGTAAAATATTTAATAAAAATCATTCATGTATAAATCATTTTAGTGGGTTATATTAGAGAGATTTCAGGTGGGTTCCTCCTTACTCCACGAAAATTCGATTGGGCCGCATTTCATGGACCAATCAGACCACCACCGGAACCACCACCTTAAGGTAATTTTTTGTTCTCTTTCTTCTTTTTCATGCATCTATGCATTAATTCATACATTGAGGACAATGCATGAGATAGGTGTGGGGGAGGGTCTAACATAACTTAGGTTTTTCCTTTTTTTAAAAAATTTATTATTAACATTTTTTTACTTTTAAAAAAAACTTTTTGAAAATAGAAACAATATTTTGACATTTTTTTGTAAGAAATTAAGTCAAACGTAAGGAATAGGATAATCATAAATAGGATTTCTTATACTTGGTCAAAATAAGATTTTTGTTTGATTTTTATGGTTAGGAAGATAATTTATCAAAGTAATTTAGTCTTGATCTTTGCCTTGATGAAATGTGTGCACTTTATACACTTACACACTTAGGGTTCAAAACAAGATTCTTATGCCTTATAAAAAATATATGTATGTATATCTATGAAAATAAACAAATCAAATTACTGATTAGCTAGGTGCTTTGGCCTAAGCAAGCCTTGGTATTTATGCAAAAGATGATTAGATAAGTTTGAAAAAAAAGAAAAGAAAAAAAGAAATATATATCTATAAAAATCCTCTGATTAAGCTGGGTATTTGTGCCTCATAAAGCATAAGTATTCATGCCTAAAAGCGGTTCATATAATAAAATCCTTAGTTTTGTGGCCTTGTTTGCTCGAGTCCTTAAGTCCTTGGGGTATTTTCTCACCCGGTGCCCTAAGACCGTTTGGTTTGGGAGTCATCGATTAAAGGCTCGTTACATGGGCAGATTAGAAAGCCTAATATAATTAAGGAATAATACCACAAAAAATAATATATATATATATATATATATATATATATATATATATATAATAGGCATAAGAGTTAGAGTTAAAGAACCCTTAGTCAAAACTTCACGGTCACGAAGGTGCATATGACTTAGGGTAAAGTAATAGGCTAGATGAGAAGCACAATTTGACTCCTTACTTTGATTTATTACAAATTTTTGAATAGAGAGTAAGTTTAGGAATGAAAAATTCAGTTTTCCTATAACTTATAGATTACTTAAATCTTACAATAATATTTCAAATATTTTTCTTTCAAAATGTGTTTTCAAAATATTAACATTTTTCTCTTTCTTTATGATTTTGAGGGTGCAATCCGCTGAAAACCCTCACAAGACAAAACTCTTCCTCTAGGGGTAACCTAGAGGTTTAACGGCTTGTTGCACAAGCTCAGTGCAATCGCGTGACCTACGAAAGTGGTCTAATAATCTTTGATTTAGTTTTGTTATTTTACTCGAGGATGAGCAAAAGATAGGTGTGGGGGTATTGCACACATTTATTGCATTATTCTTTATTACATTCCATATTTATCATGTAATAAATCAGCTAAATTCCTTATCTTAAATGTCAATTTTGCAGAAGATAATCATGAGGAGAAAGAGGATAAAATCAAATAAATATCAGTTAAATTCAGATTTAACTAGATTTATTTGGTTAGAGGAGGATGATCCCAAATCAAGTTGGTTAAATTCAGTTTTTGATGAATCAGGTGATTAAAGCTAAAGATCAACCGAGGATGACGTCAAATACAGAGTCCAAATCCAAAGGGATAAATGGATAGAGAGAAGATCAACGAATGAGATGAAGAAATCTGACTCAGATTCTGGCTGGATATATTTTAGTATTTGAATTATACCTTTCGCTACAAGACCTCAAATCTGATAATTCAAGATGATCTAGAAAGAGAACTTAAAGGGTTACAACTCCTAAGTTGATTATTATTTCTAATTCTATCATTTGCTAAGTTATATTTAGCAATCAATACGCCAATAAGCTGCAGATCAGAACTGAATATCCACATCAAATAAAGTTTGGAATAAGGGAAGGATTCAAATTCAGAAATAGCCAGCTCCCTATCTTCATACTCCTCTACCCTCTGCATTTCTCCTATAAATACCTGCAATCTCAAAGGCAAAAGGGAGAAGGACCAAGCAGAGAGCAGACTTAGGCTAATTTGTAGTTTGTAACTTAGGTTTTTAGTTTTCTTTCATGTAATTTTTGTTTTATTTATGTAACTGAGAGGAGAGGGGACTTTCATGGAGGAATAAGAGCAAGCTTGTACTGAAGGTGACACCTGTAGGATCTATAATCAAAGCAACACAACACTAGAGGGGGGTGAATAGTGTTTATAAAAATTTAAATCAAACTACTTGCAGGAAATAAACAATGCACAAGATAAACTCAGAAAATTCAAACGCAAAGACAAGAGAGTTATCCTGGTTCGGTCCTTGTGACCTACATCCAGTCTCTAAGCCAACCGCTTGAAATTTTCCTTTCCTGATTTGTGTACACCCACAACCAATGCCTTATACACCACTTGACAAACGCCCTTTGCCAAATGTGCACAACTCCTCTTTACACAAGAGGACAAACGCCTTGTACAACTTTCTTCTACTCCCAAGAAGACGCCTTGTACAATGAACTTCTTTGAATGAGTACAATGAACCTATAAGCCTTGAGATTGAATGTATTTGTGGACAAGGTTTCTTATAGGAGGGATTTCAGAAATCTTCACAATGGACTTTGAATTTTGTGAAGAAAACTGAAAGAGAAACAAGTTTTCAGAAATAGAATATTTGGACAGAGTTTTGGCTGAAAACTTTGGATTTTAATTGGTGATTTGACCCTAGGACAATACCCCTATTTATAGGTGAAATCCATAGTAAGTTAGGGTAGTTATCAGGCCTAATTCAAATTTTGAAACGTTGAAAAACGCACCAGAATTCACCAACTGCACAGCAGTTAACAACCGTTATTAGTCGACTTGAACAAGAGACTAGTCGACTAGAAGAACAAAATTTTCCACTGATTAGTCGACTACAACAAGGGGTTAGTCGACTATGTTTTGACTGATACAGATATTTGGTTTCTGGAAAACTGAATGTAGTCGACTATATAAGGACTGTTAGTCGACTATATAGGGTGTTAGTCGACTATACAAGTTTGATAAGTCGACTAAGTTTCATGTCAGACAGAAACAGAGAGCAAGGGAATTTTTGTATGGGTTATTAGTCGACTTGGGAAAATCTATAGTCGACTAGGTATCTGTTATTCGACTACATATGGAAGTCAAGTCGACTAACTATCATGACAGAGACCAAACAGAGAGTTGGGTTATTGTTTTGAAGTGGTCTAGTCGACTAGGGGTTTTTGGATAGTCGACTATATAAGGGATAGTCGACTATATTAGAAGGTCAAGTCGACTTGGAAGGGATTTTATGTAAGTTTTCAAGGCTTTTCACAATATTCTAAAATTACACAAAATATCCAATAATTCCCATAAGCTTCAACTGGCTTCAAGTGAGGTTGAGTAATCATAAATGCTTGTCCATCATCACTTGTCCATCATCAAAATTGTTCAACTTTGTAGGCTTTAACATTCTCCCCCTTTTTGATGATGACAACCTTGTGATATGAAATGATAAACTCCCCCTGCAGATAAACTCCTCCTACAGTAAATAGGTTATAAATGATATGTAGCCCCTGCAGAAAGTGTTAGTTTCCCCTGCATTGCCATATGTCAATATCCATCACATATATATATTGCCATAACACATATATGAACGTAACATAGAATATGTAACAAATAACACAAACATAACACAAATGTTCTCCCCCTTTGACATTAACAAAAGCAGAAAATAAAACATGAACATATACCGTTTTAATAAAAAAAATGCTAAAAAAATATTTAAAAATCAGAAAATTGCAAATACCCAAATCTCTTCTAAATTTCATAAAAGTATCTACTTTAAGAGGCTTTGTGAAAATATCTGCAACTTGATTATCAGTTGATATAAAATTTAAAGAATGTCACCTTTTAAAGCATGATCACGTATAAAATGATGTCTAATATCAATATGTTTGGTACGTGAATGATGAACTGGATTTTTAGATAAATTAATAGCACTAGTATTATCACACATAATAGGTGAGTTGTGATAGTCATGCCATAATCAAGTAGGGTTTGTTTCATCCATATAATTTGAGCACATGCAACACTAGCAGCAATATATTCTGCCTCGGTTGTTGATAATGATACAGAATTTTGCTTTTTACTGAACCATGATACTAGTGAATGTCCCAAAAAGTGACAAGTACCACTAGCACTCTTCCGATCAGATTTACATCCAGCAAAATCAGCATCACTATATGATAGTAAATCAAATGTGCTTAATTTGGGATGAAATAAACCATAATTGAGTGTGTTATTTAAATATCTAAAAATCCTTTTCACTGCTTTAAGATGTGATTCCTTAGGATTTGACTGATATCTAGCACATAAGCATACACTGAACATTATATCAGGTCTACTTGAAGTAATGTATAGTAAAGAACCAATCATACCTCTATAGAGTTTCTGATCAACATTCTTACCATTTTCATCTTTGTCTAAAAATGTCGTCGTACTCATGGGAGTATTCTTATGACCAGAATTTTTCATGCCAAATCTTTTTAGCAGTTCCTTTGCATACTTGTACTGGGAAATGAAGATTCCATCCTTCATTTGCTTTATTTAGACCGAGAAAGTAAGTAAGTTCGCCTATGTGGCTCATCTCAAATCACTCTGCATGGTCTTAGAAAATTCTTGACAAAGATTATCGTTAGTAGATCCAAATAAAATGTCATCAACATAAATATGAATGATTAGATATCTTTATCAACATGTTTAATAAAGAGAGTATATCTGCTCTTCCCATCTTAAAATCAGAATTTAAAAGAAAACTTTTTAATCTATCATACCAAGCACGGGGTGCTTGCTTTAAACCATATAAAGCTTTCTTAAGTTTAAAAACATGGTTTGGAAATTTTTCATGTTCAAAACCTGGAGGTTGTTCAACATAAACAGTTTCTTTAATAAATCCGTTTAAAAAGGCACTTTTAACATCCATTTGATATAATTTGAAATTCATAAAACAAGAAAAAGCAAGTAAAATACGAATAGATTCAAGCCTAGCTACTGGTGCATAAGTTTCATCAAAATCAATACCTTCTTCTTGACTGTATCCTTGTGCTACTAACCTTACTTTGTTCTTAATGACTACACCTGTTTCATCAAGTTTGTTCTTAAAGATCCATCTGGTACCGATGACTGGATGATCAGTAGGACGTTGTACAAGATCCCAAACATCATTTCTGACAAATTGGTTCAACTCTTCTTGCATGGCAATCGTCCAAAAATCATCCTCACATGCTTCTTTGATATTCTTCGGTTCAATGAGTGATATGAAGGCAATTTGTGTCATGTAGTTCAACTTGGGTCTCGTCTGAACACCTTGATTTATATCTCCAATTACCAAATCTCGTGGATGATTCCTTACTTCAACATATGCTTTTGGTAACTCGGTAGGAGTCTCATCATCCTTAGACATGTTAGTATCAACAGAAGATATAACAATATTATCAATAGGAGAATCTATGATATGATAATCATCATGTGGAGAAGTATTAGAAATAGGCTTAGTCAAGGATTCATCAAATTTAACATGTAATGATTCTTCAATAGTAAATGTTTTCTTATTAAATATTCTATATGCTTTACTATGAGTAGAGTATCCAACAAAAATACCTTCATTGGATCTAGCATCAAATTTATCTAAAGCATCTTTTGTATTTAAGATAAAGCATTTACATCCAAAAATCTTAAAGTAAGAAACTTTTGGAATCCTATTATAAAACAATTCATAAGATGTTTTATTTAAAATAGGTCGAATAAGCACACGATTTAAAACATAACATGCAGTAGCAATAGCCTCAGCCCAAAAATATTTTGGTAAATTACTGTCCATAAGCATAGTTTTAGCACATTCTTGCAAAGTCCTATTCTTTCTCTCTACAACACCATTTTGAGGAGATGCTCTAGGAAATGCAAAATTATGTGTAATACCATACTTATCACAGAATTTTGAAAAAGATTCATTTTCAAATTCTCCTCCATGATCACTTCGAATAGTGACTATGTTTAGAGACTTTTGATTTTGAATTCTTTTACAAAAACTTGCAAATTCATTAAAAGTATCATTTTTATTTTTTAGAAAAATTACCCATGAAAAACGTGAATAATCATCAACAATAACAAAAACATATCTACTCTTGTTTAAAGAAGAAACACGAGTAGGACCAACTAAATCCAAATGCAACAATTCTAAAGGTCTATTTGTAGAAACTAAATCTTTAGATTTAAAAGATGATTTAACTTGTTTTCCTAATTGACAAGAATCACAAAAATAATCCTTTTAAAAGTTATTTTTGGAAGACCTTTAACTAAATCAATTTAGAAATCTTAGAAATAGTTTTCATATTCAAATGACCAAATCTTTTATGCCATAAAAAATAGTCATTATTAGAAGCAAGTAAATATAAATTATCATTAGATGATATGCATGTTATTGATAACTCATAAATGTTATTGTTACGAAAACCTTTAAATAAAACATCTTTCATATTAGTATCAAAAATAAGACATGCATCTTTTTCAAAAACAATTTTATAACCCTTATCACATAATTGACTAATACTTAATAGATTGTGTTTTAAACCACTTACCAAAAGAACATTTTCAATAAGGGGTTTTGAAATGTTACCAACTATGCCGGTACCAATAACCTTTCCTTTGTTATTGTCTCCAAATATCACTGTACCTCCCTTTTTGATTTGAACGGAAGACAGTAGTTGAATGTGTCCAGTCATGTGTTTGGAACACCCACTATCAAGTATCCACTTTTCTTTAAAAGGTACCTATAAAATAAAACAATTTTGTATGGTACCCATCATGATAGGGTCCGAAAAAGATTAGCCTTTAGGAACCCAAATCCAATTGGAATTTGGTTTCCACTTGTTAGTATAAACATAATTCTCAGAATTGCACACATCATGTATATAAGATGCAATATATATTTTTATCAACAGTATTTAGATTCTTAGGAACCCATATAAATTTGCATCTAATTCTTTTTGAAATAGTATTTCTTTTCACAAAAGAATTATATGGATTATTATTATGAAGATGTGTAGATTTTACAAAATTGGTTTTTGAACATCCAATACCAACATGAGTAGGTTTAAAAATCTTATCTTTTGAAAAACCAAGACCAAAATGATTGTTAGACATCTTTTGAGAAGATAATAAAACATTTAAATTCTCTTTTCCTTTATTAAATTTAGTTACATTTTTCAAAGATCTTCATACTTAATTTTGAAAACAATCATGTCTTTATCTAAAATAGAAATTCTAGAATTTAAAGAAATAGTTTTCCTTTTTAAGTAAAGAATTTTCTTTTAGAAAATTTCATTATCATTTTTTAAAGATGCAATAACTTTTTCAAAATCTTCATTTTGAGAACTTAGAGAAGATGTTTGAGAAACAAAACATGCATTTTCATGAATGAGTCTTTCATTTTCCTTTATTAAGACTTTATTTTTAATCTTTTCATTTTTGAAATTATTAAACAATTCATTAAAAGCTTCTAATAACTCATCATAATCTTGTACCTCGTCTTCTTGGGCCATGAAGCAGATATTGGCGGTTTCCGTTGTTCTTCTTCTTCATCAGGGGAAGATGAGTCGCTATCATCCCATGTTGCTTGGAAGGCTTTCTTCTTCTTGTTGAACTTATTGAAGTTCTTGAAGTGTCCTTTTGATTTCATCAATGGGCAATCCTTCTTTATGTGGCCTAGTTTGTTACACTTAAAACAAGTAGGAGTATCATTAGTATCTTTATTCTTTTTAAATTTACCTTGTTTTAAGAACCTTTTGAACTTTCTGGATAGCATCGCCATTTCTTCTTCATCTTCGTCCGAATTGTCCGTGTCGGAGGATTCATGGAAGGCAAGTACTTTCTTCTTGGAATGTTGTTGTTCGTCCTTCTTTCTTTCTTCTAACTGCACTTCATATGCCATTAGATTACCGATTAGGTTTTCTAATGTCATAGTTGAGAGATCATTCGCCTCTTCAATGGCGGTTGTCTCTTCTTCTCCCATTCTGGTGTGAGTGCACGAAGGATCTTTCGAACTCTTTCAACTTGAGTGTAGTCCTTTCCAAGAGATGCTAAGGTATTGGTGATGTCGGTGAATCTTGTAACCATCTCGGATATGGTTTCATTCTCCTTCATTTTGAATAACTCAAATCTGTGGACAAGAACAGATATTTTAGATTCCTTAACTTTATTTGTGCCTTCGTGAGTTACCTGAAGAGTATGCCATATGTGATGTGCAGAAGTGGATGTAGACACACGGTTGAACTCTTCTTTGGTTAAGGCACAAAATAGAGCGTTCATCGCCTTGGCATCAAGATTTGCATTCTTCTTTTGATCTTCACTCCAAGCGTTGTAATTGGTTGTTGGCTTGGTGTATGATGCTTCTACAATGTTCCAAAGATCGTAGTTGAGCGATTGCAAGTAGATCTTCATTCTACACTTCCAATAGTTGTAGTTGGTTCCGTCAAATAGCGGTGGATGTTGTGTAGAATGACCTTCTTTGAATTGTGACGAAGGGAACTCTGTTGCCATCCTCGTATGGTTGTTGCCTTGAACCTTGCTCTGATACCAAATGTAGGATCTATAATCAAAGCACACAACACTAGAGGGGGGGTGAATAGTGTTTTAAAAATTTAAATCAAACTACTTGCAGGAAATAAACAATGCACAAGATAAACTCAGAAAATTCAAACGCAAAGACAAGAGAGTTATCCTGGTTCGGTCCTTGTGACCTACATCCAGTCCCCAAGCCAACCGCTTGAGATTTTTCTTTCCTGATTTGTGTACACCCACAACCAATGCCTTGTACACCACTTGACAAACGCCCTTTGCCAAATGTGCACAACTCCTCTTTACACCAAGAGGACAAACGCCTTGTACAACTTTCTTCTACTCCCAAGAAGACGCCTTGTACAATGAACTTCTTTGAATGAGTACAATGAACCTATAAGCCTTGAGATTGAATGTATTTATGGACAAGGTTTCTTATAGGAGGGATTTCAGAAATCTTCACAATGGACTTTGGAATTTGGTGAAGAAAACTGAAAGAGAAACAAGTTTTCAGAAAACAGAATATTTGGACAGAGTTTTGGCTGAAAACTTTGGATTTTAATTGGTGATTTGACCCTAGGACAATACCCCTATTTATAGGTGAAATCCATAGTAAGTTAGGGTAGTTATCATGCCTAATTCAAATTTTGAAACGTTGAAAAACGCACCAGAATTCACCAACTGCACAGCAGTTAACAACCGTTATTAGTCGACTTGAACAAGAGACTAGTCGACTAGAAGAACAAAATTTCCACTGATTAGTCGACTACAACAAGGGGTTAGTCGACTATGTTTTGACTGATACAGATATTTGGTTTCTGAAAACTGAATGTAGTCGACTATATAAGGACTGTTAGTCGACTATATAGGGTGTTAGTCGACTATACAAGTTTGATAAGTCGACTAAGTTTCATGTTAGACAGAAAAAGAGAGCAAGGAAATTTTTGTATGGGTTATTAGTCGACTTGGAAAATCTATAGTCGACTAGGTATCTGTTAGTCGACTACATATGGAAGTCAAGTCGACTAACTATCATGACAGAGACCAAACAGAGAGTTGGGTTATTGTTTTGAAGTGGTCTAGTCGACTAGGGGTTTTTGGATAGTCGACTATATAGGGATAGTCGACTATATTAGAAGGTCAAGTCGACTTGGAAGGGAATTTTGTGTAAGTTTTCAAGGCTTTTCACAATATTCTAAAATTACACAAATATCCAATAATTCCCATAAGCTTCAACTGGCTTCAAGTGAGGTTGAGTAATCATAAATGCTTGTCCATCATCACTTGTCCATCATCAAAATTGTTCAACTTTGTAGGCTTCAACAACACCGGTGTAAGTGATCTTTTCTTCCATTGTTATTTGAATCGAATCGAGGTTTCCTTTTCTTTTCTATTCTTGTTTTTGTTCGCTTCCCTCTTTTGTGTTTGTGTATCCAAATGAAACTGATAGCCTCGAAGTTGCCTCATCCTTGCAAGTGTCGTTGATGGCTTATGGTGATGGATATCCATTTCTATGGTAGGATAACTCGCCCCTTCATTTTATAGTGTAAATCGGGAATGGGGAAGATCTCATCTGCCATGCTTCGCTCGCCTTCAAGTAAAGGTACATCGTCGATACGGGTAAGAGGTAAGCAGGCGCCGAAGAGGTAAGTATGTTTTTTAGGTTTTAGTTTTTCTTTCTTTTCTTGTAACTTTTAGTGTAGATCACCAACACCATAATCACCCAAATCTCTTTCAGTCTTTTTCAATTTCTTTGTACATGTCACTTCTATTTTCTCCACATTCTCATTCTACCACTTTCTCCCTAACTCACTTTAACCTAATTTTTCTCTTTTTCTTTACAAGAACTGAAAGAAGAATTTTTAACCATCCTTTGTATCTTAAAAGAAAACTTACTAAAAAGCTTTCATCGCTAGTCTATTACTTTACCCTAAGTCATTGACAAATTGACAAGTTCTCATTTTTATGAAATTGAACTCAATGAGAAATGTGATCTAGATTCTCAAATTTGTGATCCAGTTCAAATTCCCGAATCAATATTGACTCCTGTTTTGTTACCCTATTTGAGTAATATTTAGAGTCAGTTTTGATTCCCGCACCTGTCATTCTTGAACTTGAATCACCAATATTAAGTCACATTCCATTGTGGGAAAATGAATGTGGACTTGAGTTTCACCTTCTTGATTTGGACCCACTTCCTGAACCAATCTCGACTCCTGAACCTTTACTTGACTTAAGTCACTTTTCTGAGTCGGTATTACTTCCCGTACTTTCTAAGTCTAAGTCAATTATTCCATCTTTTCACACTGCATTATGGGACAAGGCGGTTGACAAAAATTGACTCCAAAATTAATTATAAAATTTGGAAATTAGATGGGGTAAATTTTTTAATAACAATCATTCATGTATACAATCACTTTAGTGGGTTATATTAGAGAGATTTCTGGTGGGTTCCTCTGAACTCTACGCAAATTTGATTGGGTCGCATTTCGTGGACCAATCAGATCACCACCTGAACCACCACCTTAAGGTAGTATTTTCCTTCCCTTTCTTCTTTTTCATGCATCTATGCATTAATTCATACATTAAGGACAATGCATGAGAAAGGTGTGGGGGAGGGTTCTAACATAACTTAGGTTTTCCTTTTTTTAAAAAAAATTATTATTAACATTCTTTTTTTCTTTTAAAAAAAACTTTTTGAAATAGAAACAATATTTTGACATATTTTTGTAAGAAATTAAGTCAAACTTAAGGAGTAGGATAATCATAATTAGGATTTCTTATACATGGTCAAAATAAGATTATTTGTTTGATTTTTATGCTTAGGAAGATAATTTGTCAAAGTAATTTAGTCTTGATCTTTGCCTTGATGAAATATGCGCACTTTATACACTTACACACTTAGGGATCAAAAACAAAGGTTCTTATACCTTATAAAAAATATATATATATGTATATCTATGAAAAATAGACAAATCTAATTATTGATTAGCTAGGTGCTTTGGCCTAAGCAAGCCTTGGTATTTATGCAAAAGATGATTAGATAAGTTTGAAAAAAAGAAAAAGAAAAAAAAGAAATATATATCTATAAAATCCTCTGATTAAGCTGGGTATTTGTGTCTCATAAAGCATAAGTATTCACGGCTAAAAGCGTTCATATAAATAAAAACTCTTGGTTTCGTGGCCTTGTCTGCTCGAGTGTTTAAATCCTTAGGGGTATTTTCTCACCTGGTGCCCTAAAACTGTCCGGTTTGGGTGTCACCGACTAAAGGCTCGTTACATGGGCAGATTAGAAAGCCTAATGGAATTGAGGAATAAATACAATGTGATTGCACACATTTATTGCATTATTCTTTATTACATATCCACATTTATCATGTAATAAATCTGCTAAATTAAAGAAAAGAGTGAACTCTTCCAACCATCTTATGTGCTTTACTTCAAACTTTCTAAAGTCAACCTTAAGTTTTGCCTATGATCAAGTTGAGGCACTTGGGATTTCAATAGAAGAATAAACGGTTGAGTAGTGAGATAGTGAGCCCAGATTTTCTTCCTTATTATAATCAACCAAACAATTTTTGAGCTTTTTAAATCACCTTCTCAAAAGCCTTCTCTAAAGTTGCAATTTCTCTTTTAATCATCTCTCTTCTTTCCATTCTCTTTCAATTAAAAACGAGCACAATTCTTTGTTATTAAACGAAACACCGAAAAGCTTTCATCGCATTCCTCCTCGTGGACACGACCCGTTAGCCACAAGCTACACGGTAATTTCTTAACTCTTTGATTGTTCTTTCATTTTAGCAATCAATTTTTGGCGCCGTTGTCGGGGAGGGAACGGTGTATTTATTTTTTTAACAAGTTTGGTGTGTTATTTCAGGGACTTGAAGATTCAGATCTAGCATTCAAGCTTTGCAAAAGAAGACTTGCAAATTCTGTGCCCCTACTCTCGAAAGTAGGAAACAGAATTTCAAGAAATTGCGTTGCAAAAGTTGAAAATTTCATTGGACTACTAAAACTCTTTTTTTTGCAGGACATATTGCTCGCAAAAAAAATTAAGTTTTTGTACATTATATTCTTGCTATATCTGCTATCCACCATCCTTGTTTTAATCCAACAGTAATTTGAGTGATTGTTAATTGCTTAAAAAACGTTTAGACTTGCATCTAGGCATTTGTCTAATTACGTTTATTTTACAATTACTGTTGAAGATAGCTGGAGATAAGGTATGTATGCATAGCATATAGTTTAGGAAACATTCTTGGGTGATATTTGCTTTTGAATGCTACTTTTCTATATCTTGCACACTTTGTACAAATTAATTCTAAGGGCAAAATCGAAGTCAAGATAAGGTGGGGAAGTCATTACCCTTCCTTAGCCCACAAACCATCTCCAAGTACGCACAACCTAAGCCTAAGTAAAATCTGATAGACGTTGGCCTTAGGGACATCTCGAACTCATTAGGAGATTATCCTAAGGGGGAAGGTGTTGGAATTTGACTCCTGCCAAATCAGTGTCTAGGAAGGGGATTAAGGGCCGAAAGCCCGAAGGTTGGTGGTTACTTCATTAAGGAACGTCTTTGACGGATAACCTCCCACCAATCTTGCCCTGACCTGGCTGATTAGCTTGTGGTCAAAGTCTACATTATACCTCCTGTGGACAATCAACCAGTTAGGAGTTGTCTAGGTCAAGTTACCTTAGACTAGGCTTGGTTGTTTTCTCTTCTTGACTATTGGTGAACTTGTTTGTGATTGTGTTTGTGTATGCAAGTGTGGTCAAGAGACCCTAATTCATCTAGGTTAACTAGAAACATCACACACCCAAGTTCAAAATAAGATCAGATTCGGTTATGGATCAACCGACATCTTTGCAGGATAGGTTCTATCCCATTAGAACATCACTTCCATCCTGCATCCAACTTCCATCGGTTGGTGAACACCACTTTGAGCTTAAACCGCAGTTCATCAATACACTCCCTAAATTTCATGGCTTAGAGTCCGAAGGTGCTTATTTCTTCATAAGAGAATTTGAAGAAGTATGCTTAATGATGAAAATCCCACACCTTGCAGATGATGCTATTAGGTTGAGATTTGTCCCATTTTCTCTTAAGGACTTAGCCAAGAAATGGCTCTACAGCTTAGCGGCCGGCTCTATCACATCTTGGGATGGTTTCATCAAGGTCTTCTTGAAGAAATTCTATCCAATCTACAAGACCACTCTCGTTAGAAAAAACATCATGCAATTCAAGCAAGAACCTAGTGTACCGTTTGGAGGTACTTTGAACGCTTCAAAGACCTCCTTGTCCAATGTCCTCATCATGGAATAGAGAAATGGAGACATTGCCAATTCTTTATGACGGTTTAGACTACTCTACCAAGACCCTCTTAGAAAGCATGTGCCAAGGGGGATTCTTGCAGAAGGATGAGCATGAAGGATGGGATTTATATGAGAATCTAGCTGAAAAGACCATCCAATGGAACCTTCTAGTGAAAGCTCTAGAAATCCAAACTCTATCTCTTCAAAAGGAGGTCTCCATTCGATTGAATCATCCATAGCTAACGAGGATAAGTTAGCTAACCTAGCGAGAAGACTGGAAGCTTTAGAAACTAAGGAACCAAGTCCAGTCAATCAAGTCAGCCCGAATCAATTTCCAACTCCGGGTTGTACTTACTGTCAGGCCATGAATCATGTGTTTGAGGAGTGTCCTGTATTTCAAGCTCACCAACACTTTTCTGAACCGATGAATGCGGCCTTTTCAAGGCCGAACAATGATCCTTACGCTCCAATGTACAATCCTGGCTGGAGAAATCACCCAAATTTCTCATGGAGCCAACAAAATAATGACCACCCACAGTCAAACCATGCAACCCATTTCCATCATTCCAATAATTCTTCTAATCATCAGCCCAATTTTTCAATCACCCTCACAATTCTCCCAATAATTTTTCAAATTATCAACAAATTTTCCACCAACAAGCTCCACCATCTTCCTTCCAGAATCCTCAACTCGAAAGAGAATGACTGATTTTGAAAGAAACATGGAAAGGTACATGAAGAACCAAGATTTCCTCATGCAACAATACAGAGGCTAGAGGGTCAAATGAGCCAGTTAGCCAACCCACAACATGAGAGGCAAAAGGTACCTTGCCCAGTCAACCAATTATGAATCCTAGGAATTCACAACAAGCTCATTTGGTTGAGGATCAATCACTGAATCAATGTAATGCTGTTCATACATTGAGGTCGGGAAAGAAAGTTGATAACCAAGTGTCAACACCACCAAATCCTAGTCAGCACAATCACACTTTAGCATCCACCTCATCTAATCCCACTCCTCCTAAATTTGATGAATCTGAAAAAGATAAGTCAACCAGTCATGTGCACCAGCCTATAGCACCATTTCCTAATAGGCTGAAAAACAAGCAAAATCCACACATGGATAAGATAATTGAGATCTTTAATCAAGTAAAGATAAATGTGCCACTTCTTGATGCCATCCAATAAGTCTCATCTTATGCTAAGTTTCTTAAGGACATGTGCACCAAGAAGAGAAAGACTAACGTACCTAAAAAGGTCTTCTTAGCCACTAACATTAGTGAGCTACTATCGCGTCCGATCCCTGTTAAGTACAAGGATCCAGGTAGTCCAACCATTGCCTGCACAATAGGACAAGCCGAGATTAGTCGTGCACTTTTTGACTTGGGGGCAAGTATCAACTTGCTTCCATTCTCAGTTTATCAACAACTCGGGTTGGGCGATCTTAGTCCAACTCGAGTCACTATCCAACTGGCTGACCGTTCAGTGAAAGTTCCAAAGGGGAGATTAATGATGTCCTTATCCGGGTTGGGGAGTTTATTTACCCTGTTGATTTCATAGTTCTAGACACACAACCTGTGTCTAACTCCAATCATAGGGCTCAAACTCCTGTTATCCTAGGGCGACCATTCCTTGCTACTGCCAATGCCATCATCAATTGTAGGAATGGGTCCATGAGGTTAACTTTTGGGGATAAGACTAGAGAAGTCAATGTCTTCAACCTAGAAAAATAACCTCGTAAGATAAGAGATCAAACATTTGAGGAAAACTTTGTTGGAAATAATTGTGATGAAGAGAGTGAAGATATAGAAGATGAGTCGCTGTTTCTTAATGAATTATTTAAGAATGAATGCAATTATCTTGATGAGAAGGCATATGTCGGAGATTCTAATATTAAAGTACCCTTTAAAAAGGGAAAATTTGATTTGAATGTCTTCACTTTCGATGAGCCAACCAATAATGTATCACATGAGAATATAGTTCAAGAACCTCCGATTGACATACTCTTTGAAAACCTCTTTGAAGAAGAACTCATGTGTTTGGATGAGCCAACTAGGGATCTTTTGGTTAATTACACATCTCTAGGGGAAAGTGTTGACCTAAGCTTTGAGGAGATATATGGAACTGAGTTCGAATTCCTAGGCATTCATAGTGAGGAAGTTCCAACTGAGAAGTGTGGTGGTGATCAATTTTTGAATAATGAATGTAAAAATATGAGGAAGAAAAACCTAAAGAAGTTGAGACTGGAGAGGAAGAGAGCTAAAATGACAAAAAAATTAGCCTCCCCACTATGCCCTATAAGATGACCCATTGGAATGACAGGAAGAGAGCTAGAGGGATAAGACCGAAAAGATCTAGGTGTGGGAGAAACTTGATGTTGTACATATTCCTGTATAATATATGCACCTCTTTTACATTTCATTTCATGCATGTATACATTTCATTCATACATTGGGGACAATGCATGAGATAAGTGTTGGGGAGGGCTCTAACATGACTAATATAAAAAAAAAAAATTTGTATATATATATTAAAAAAACTTTTGAAAGGTAAGAACATTATTTTGATATATTTTTGTAAGAAATTAAGTCAATTTTAAGGAATAGAAAATCATAATTAGGATTTCTTACACTTGGTCAAAATAAGATGACTTGTTTGATTTTTAGGGTTAGGAAGAAAATTTGTGAAAGTAATTTAGTCTTGATATTTACCTTGATGAAATATGCACACTAAATACACTTACACACTTAGGGATTAAAAACAAAGACTCTTATGCCTTATAAAAAAAAGTATATATGTGTAAAAATAATAATAATATAATAAACAAATCTAATTATTGATTAGCTAGGTGCTTTGGCCTAAGCAAGCCTTGGTATTTATGCAAAAGATAATTAGATAAGTTTGAAAAAAATATATATATATAAATCCTCTGATTAAGCTGGGTATTTGTGCCTCTTGAAGCATAAGTATTCAAGCCTAAAAGGGGTGCATTTTATAAATAAAAACTTGGTTTCCGTGGCCTTGTCTGCTCGAGTGTTTAAGTCCTTAGGGATGTTTTCTCACCTGGTGCCCTAAAACTGTCTGGTTTGGGTGTCACCGACTAAAGGCTCGTTACATGGGCAGATTAGAAAGCCTAATGAAATTGAGGAATAAATTCCACCAAAAATAAATGTAAATAAGACATAGGAGTTAATGTTAAAGAACCCTTAGTCAAACTTCACAATCACGATGGTGCATATGACTCAGCTTAAAGTAATAGACTAGATGAGAAAGACAGTTTGACTCCTTACTTTGATTGATGACATGTTTTGAATGGAGACTAAGTTTAGGAATGAAAACTTTGATATTCCTATAACTTATAAATTACTTAAACTCTCACAAATATACTTCAAATATTTTCACTTTTCAAAATGCTTTTCGAAAATACTAAATTTTTTCTCTTTCTTTATGGATTTTGTGGGTACAATCCACTAAAATCCTCACGAGACAAAACTCGTCCTCTAGGGTAACCTAGAGGTTTAACGGCTTGTTGCACATGCTCAGTGCAATCGAGTGACCTGCGAAAGTGGTCTAATAATTGATTAAGATTAGTTTTGATATTTTGCTCGAGGACGAGCAAAAGATAAGTGTGGGGGTGTGATCGGTCACATATATTGCATACATATTGTCACATTTCCATGCTTGATATCTAAATAAATCATATTAATAAGTCCTATTGTTTTTATAAAATGCAGGCCCATTGCTAAAGGATAGGCTAGAGAAACGAGCCCAAAAGCCCACTTAATTCAGAATAAATTCGAAATCAGGGAATCAGGGCAAAATCTTGGCATATCAGAGAGGTTGAAAACCGGTTGAAATGAATCCTCCCAAATCGAGCGGTTGAAGCCAACAAATCAAAGATCGTTTCGTCAAATCTGGGAGCTGCAACAGTGAATCCAACAAGACAAAAGGAAGCCCAAAGCCACGCCAACAGACTCTCCACCTGGATGTGGACAACTAGCCACATCCAGGCCGCGGATCCGCGGCCCAAGCCGCGGGCCGCGGATCCGCGGCTTGTTGGTGGAGATAAGGGGAGCGTTTGCTCCCCTTATCTCCTCACTCCCTTCCCTCTGAGTTTTTGCCTATAAAAGATAGGGTTTTGTACTGAAAATGGAGTGAAGACTAGGATTAGAATTTTGTTATTTCTTTAAGGATTTAGGCTCTTTGTTAGATAGTGTAAAAGTTGTATTTTGTTTTGCAATTTGTAGTTCAGTACAAATACTTGTGAGAGAGAGGAATTGAGTGCTTGTAACTTGAAGATTGAAGTGACATCAATACAAGAGTCGAGCTCCATTTTCTTCTACTCATTCTACGGTATGTTTTACTTTAATTACTTGCATTGTTTCTTATTTCCCATGAGTAGCTAAATCGGTTTTCTGGGATCACTATTGTACCTCTTTCCAATTCTTCTTCTTTTCTGATTTGCATGAAAAAGACCCAATGAATCATTTGCATGCCTAACTTAAAGCCTTTCTTCTTGAAAGTGTTCTTGAAGGCACATGAGGATGGGTTTGGATCTTTAAACTCCTACTTCTTTTAAGAACGTTGCTTGAACTATTTTTATTTCATACTTGCTTCTTCGCGCTTGATGATTTAACATTCGATTCAAAACGATTTCTTAAAGAAAAAAGTGAACTCTTCCAACTATCTTATGTGCTTTACTTCAAACTTTCTAAAGTCAATCTTAAGTTTTTCTTATGATCAAGTTGAGGCACTTAGGATTTCAATAGAAGAATAAACGGTTGAGTAGTGAGATAGTGAGCCCAGATTTTCTTACCTTAAAATCACAATTTTCGAGCTTTTTAAATCACCTTCTCAAAAGCCTTCTCTAAAGTTGCAATTTCTCTTTTAATCATCTCTTTCTTTCCATTCTCTTTCAATTAAAATTGAGCACAATTCTTTGTTATTAAACGAAACACCGAAAAGCTTTCATCGCATTTCTCCTCGTGGACACGACCCGTTAGACACAAGCTATACGGTAATTTCTTAACTCTTTGATTGTTCTTCATTTTAGCAATCATTGCCCAAACTCTAAATTTTGGAAACCACATTGTCATTTTGGCAAGTTATCCCTTTCCTGAAATTGAACTTGAGAATGAATATGATCATGAACCTCAACTTGATGATTCAATTCTACTTCCTGATTCAATAATGACTCCGGTGTTTCACCTGATTTCAATCTTTTTCCCGAGTTAACATTGGATCCTGTGCCAATTCATCATGACATTGAATCGCCAATCTTTTATGATCATCATATTGAACTTGACCAATTTCATACTTTTGAAAGTCCCATTGACAAATTGACAAGTTCTCATTTTTATGAAATTGAACTCAATGAGAAATGTGACCTAGATTCTCAATTTGTGATCCAGTTCAAATTCCTGAATCAATATTGACTCATGTTTTGTTACCCAACTTGAGTAATATTTTAGAGTCAGTTTTGATTCCCACACCTGTCATTCTTGAACTTGAATCACAAATATTAAGTCACATTCCGTTGTTGGAAAATGAATGTGGACTTGAGTTCCAACTCTTGACTTGGACCCACTTCCTGAACCGATCTCGACTCTTGAATCTTTACTTGACTTGAGTCACTTTCCTAAATCAGTATTAGTTCATGTACTTCCTAAGTCTAAGTTAATCATTCTATCTTTTCTCACTCCATTTTGGGACAAGGGAGTTGATAAAATTGACTCTTAAATTATTTGTGAAATTTGAAAATTAGATGGGGTAAAAATTCTTAATAAAAATCATTCATTTATTCATCATTTTAGTGGGTTATATTAGAGAGGTTTCTAGTGGGTTCCTCCGAACTCCACGCAAATTAGATTAGGCCGCATTTCGTGGAGCAATCAGACCACCACCGGAACCACCACCTTAAGGTAATATTTTTCTTCCCTTTCTTCTTTTTCATTTATCGATGCATTAATTCATACATTGAGGACAATGCATGAGATAGATGTGAGGGAGGGTTCTAACATAACTTAGTTTTT
This sequence comes from Agave tequilana, assembly GCA_038442645.1. NCBI lineage: Eukaryota > Viridiplantae > Streptophyta > Magnoliopsida > Asparagales > Asparagaceae > Agave > Agave tequilana. Next base: position 28,199 of record JAVJIF010000996.1, read on the forward strand.
TTTATTTTTTAAAAAATTTACTTTTAAAAACTTTTTGAAAATAGAAACAATATTTTGATATATTTTTTGTAAGAATTAAGTCAATTTTAAGGAATAGGAAAATCATAATTAGGATTTCTTATACTTGGTCAAAATAAGATGACTTGTTAGATTTTCAGGGTTAGAAAGAAAATTGATGAAAGTAATTTCGTCTTGATCTTTACCTTGAAGAAATATGCACACCTTATACACTTACACACTTAGGGTTCAAAAACAAAGATTCTTATGTCTTATAAAAACAAAAAAATATATATATCTATGAAAAATAAACAAATCTAATTATTGATTAGCTAGGTGCTTTGGCCTAAGAAAGCCTTGGTATTTATGCAAAAGATAATTAGATAAGTTTGAAAATAAATATATATATAAATCTTCTGATTAAGCTTGGTATTTGTGCCTCATGAAGCATAAGTATTCACGCCTAAAAGGGGTATATTTTATAATAAAAACCCTTGTTTCGTTGCCTTGTCTGCTCGAGTGTTTAAGTCCTTAGGGGTGTTTTCTCACCTGGTGCCCTAAGACTGTCCGGTTTGGGTGTCACCGACTAAAGGCTCGTTACATGGGCATATTAGAAAGCCTAATGGAATTGAGGAATAAATACCATCAAAATAAATTAAATAAGGCATAGGAGTTAATGTTAAAGAACCCTTAGTCAAACTTCATAGTCACGAAGGTGAATATGACTCAGGGTAAAGTAATGACTAGATGAGAAATACAATTTGACTCCTTACTTTGATTGATGACATATTTTTGAATAGAGACTAAGTTAAGGAATGAAAAGTTTGATATTCTATAACTTATAAATTACTTGAACTCTTACAAATATACTTCAAATATTTTCTCCCTTTTCAAAATGCTTTTCAAAAATACAAACATTTTTCTCTTTCTTTATGGATTTTGTGGTCCAATCCACTGAAAACCCTCACGAGACAGAACTCGTCCTCTAGGGGTAACTTAGAGGTTTAACTGCTTGTTGCATATGCTCAGTGCAATCGCGTGACCCGCGAAAGTGGTCTAATAATCTTTGGTTTAGTTTTGTTGTTTTGCTCGAGGGCGAGCAAAAGATAGGTGTGGGGGTGTGATTGCACAAATTTATTGCAATATTATTTATTACATTTTCATATTTTTCATGCAAAAAATCTGCTAAATTTCTTATCTTAAATGTCTATTTTGCAGAAGATAATCCATTGTGTGTGGTTATGAGGGATGAGTGCAGGATTCCTCCACGTATGAATCTGAGCACCTCAATTTGAGTAAAGAATTATTTATGAATAAGCATCATGGCATCCCTCTCTAAGGCGGCCTTCTCGCGCTCGCGATCTGCCTCCACCTCTTGTACGTCAAGCCGCTTTTGTAGGCGGGCTAGCATCTGAAGGAGTTGCCCTTCAACGTGATACTGAGACTCATTCTCATTGGCTCTCCCCAAAGGTGTGGTCTCTGGGCACGAGTGCTTCCCTAACTCGTTCAAGAGTTGTGTTGGGGTTTAGGGGATGGAGATCAACAAATTTGTGCCCCGGTGGTTGTCTTCTTGCCTTTGAAGGTGATAGTTGAAGCAGCGATCTGCAAGGAGGCCTTCTTTGAAGGGGCCATCGCCGTTGGTGAGGCTATTTGAGGAGTGTTTTAAGAAAGTATTTGGTGAGGGGAGAACTCTAAGTGATACTCAGTAGATCATAATGAAGGCACCAATGTGATAGGGATTTTACGCCATGGACAATTGGACACTCCTGATCGGATCTGCCAAAAACACAGGAAAAAAATGCCTTTCAGGTCAGAAGTACCAGTGTGGTGCCGGCCAAAAACTCTCAGGCGTGAGAATAAATATCCTCATTTAGAAAGAAAGAAGAAAGAAAAAGAATACTTGTATGTAGTGTTTTTAGCTAGTTTAGATCAACACGATCTTTTAATCATAACCATTTTGGCTGGTTTAGATCAACACATAAGAGAATTTGTTGTTATCTAAAACTACTTTGCCTATGTTGTTAAGATCGACATGCAAAGAGATCCATCCTATCCACAATCGCTTGAACTACGTACCTGCAGATCTTATAACGGTCCCCGATTTTAATCACCTAGTAATCACTTAATCATTAACAATAATCTAATATTTCAGATAATCATTAATACTTATTGAAAATTTCTGCAGCATCTCCTCATAATATGGAGTCGGCCTTGAATACAACGTATAAAGTTTCGGCCTATACCACCTACTTATATAATTTCAAATTTTAAATTTCAACAACTCAATAATATCAAATCTCAACAACTAATCAATATAACTTGAGAGTACCCCTCTCGGTTCACAATTCCACAAGATCGACTCAAATTCAAAACAAGATAAAACTGGAGCATGTGTGTGTGTGTGCGCGCACGCGCATCCACTTACCTCAAAGAACCGATGTCAAAATCAAGTTTATGTTCAACAAATACAAATACATTTCAAGTTCACCTTCCAAATCTTATCAAGTGCTAGTACACGCCTAAATACATATAGGGTATCTAAAAGCTATATCAAATTCACAAAAGGAAACATTTCAAAAATTAAAAATCTGATCAACAGTCGTTCGTGAAAATACACCTAGAGGGGGTGAATAGGTGTAAGGCTAATCTAATGACAAATGATGCGGAAACTAAATCTAATTGCAATACACTAAGTGTAACCAAAGAGTGTAGCCGAATTCGCGGTGACGGGCTTTGGACTATCTCCTCTAAATTCCTCTAAATAAGAGTTGAGGTGCTATATGAAGCTCTCTTTGTTCAACACTAGTGAGGCACACAATCAATATCAAGCATATATATGAAATAAATGTGATGTAATATAAGATCTAAGAGAGAGAGAGAGAGTTAGATATAGTGGATCAATTGCAAACACCGATATGTTTCGAGGTTCGTGCCACTGCTCTACGTGCATGCCTTCAGACAGAAGGATTTCCACTATACGTCTACACAGGACCTCCCATACAGGGAACCTCCACTGAGGATTTGGCAAATACAAAATAGGAGTACACAACTCCTCTCTCCAACAAAACAACCTCTACACAAGAGCTAGGCATAACAACAATCACTTATACACCTAGAGGAATAAGGCACTAAGCCAAACAATAATCACCTCTTCACTAAGAGGGACAAGGCACAAAGCCAAACCAACCACAATCACCTCTTCATAAGAGAGATAACAACAAACCCAAATCACAACCTCAATCACCTCTACACAAGAGGGATGAACACAAACCCAAAGCAAAAGAAGGTTACAACTCTTGGTGATCTCAAAGATCACAAACCAATTTTCCTCACAAAACAAGATCCTATAGATAGGATAGAGATGATAGCTCAAGTGTGAGAAAACAAGGAGTTTGGAGATCAAATCTCAAGAAAATACTTGAGAAAACTACTAAGATGAAATAGATATAGAGATCAAAAACCAATTCCCAAAGAATCTCTTTTTCTTTGATTTTTCTAACCCTTGAAAACAAAATAAAATATAGAGATTTGGAGTACAAAAACTCTTTTTGAAACACTTTAGAAAATGGGCAAGATAGCACTAGAAAACTGGTAGAAAACCTCTTCTCAAATCATATGTAAAACAGCCTAAGAGATGGCCTTTAAATAGCCTCTCAAGAAACTAGCCTAGCAGCCAGATATGGTCAAAATTGACCTTCCGATCGACCGCCCGGTCGACCAGCGCAACGGTCATATTTCTGACCGTTGTACCTCAGCTCGACCGCTCGGTCGACCGACCAGCACCCGAGAGTTGGGTTTTTTCAGTCGGTCGACCGCACGGTCGACTGGCCGTTTAGGCTGGCCATGTGCACGTTTGCGTGCACATCAGTCGACCGGTCCGGTTGACCGTCCGGTCGACCGCCAGTGTGTCTGACTGGATATTTTGGGATTAAAAACTTAGGTTATTAAATACCAATTAAATCCCATAAATACACTTAAATTCCACAAAAATAAGTTCTTGTAAGATCTTTTGAATAACAACTATGTGTGACCAAAATCAACACATATTATAAACTATTTGAACCATTTTTGTGATATTGAATTTAGGCTTAACCACAAAATCTGTATTTTTCAAAACTTAGATTTTTGAAATGAAAAATCGTTTTCTCTAAAACTTGTATAAATACAAAACATAATATTGAAATAAATTTGAAGCATATTGTATATGGATAAAATCCAATATACATGTAATTGGTATACCTATATTTTTGACATGAAATCCAGAACCGTTTAACTGAAAATCAATAAACTTTAAACTTTTGTGTGTGTGAACTTGCGCATATCAATACTATCTATCTTTACACAAGATCTAAACATACTAAACAAAACACAAACTGAAGTCTTCTTGTTTCCAAGCCGACTCGATTCAAACGCGATCCAATGAGCTTGACTCCAACCGAGTGCTAGATGCGATCTTGACACGCGAGCTCTTGAATCTACATGTGTTAGCTGCAAAAGTCCTTTGTTGAAGCTAATCACCTACTAAAATCTTGATCAAATATTTGAGACTAATTAAACACAAGATCATTAGTAAACTATAACTACATGAGTTAATCATCATCAAAATTAGAGTGATGGGCCTTTGGGCTAACAATCTCCCCCTTTTTGATGATGACAAAACTCATGGAGTTATATATGCATGGATTAATGATAAGCTCCATGGAAGCTCCCCCTTAACTCATGCATAGCAATAAACATAAAGATATTTAATGAAATGCATAAACTAAACAACACATATATGCATAACTCACCAAATTCTTTTCCCTTTTTGCGTAAACGAGAAATAAAATAACATGCATATATAACTCACCAAATACTTCTCCCCCTTTTCGTCAATTCATTAACTAAGAGGCGAAAACAAATCAAACAATAATGTTATATATGCGTATAACATTCATGAAGAGGAGAGACGTAAAGTTAACTCCCCCTGCATACATGCTTTTATATGAAAAGAGATGACTAGACCCTAACCACATAAAACATAATATACAACGCATTAAGCTCCCCCTACACACGTATATCACATAAAAAAGAGAGGTCAAGCTCCTCAATGTGAGATACACTCAACATGAATCTATATATAGAGGAGATATTAAGCTCCCCTTGCATATAAGCAATATATATCAAAACATTATGAAATCACTTATAAACAAAGTCAACAAAACAAATTTTGATACCAATGAAATTAAATTGTAGATACCATTTGAAAATTTTAGTTGACAAAAATAAATGTTGGTACCACGTGTAAATAAACAAAAAATTTTCAGATACCAATAGAAGATTTTTGATACCATTGAAAATGAAACATTGTAAGTTTGATACCAATTGAAGTCAAATTGTACTAATTGAAAAATCTAGTAAATTTTGATACCAATTGAAAGTAAAAACTAAATTTGGTTAATCACAACTCATTTTGCAATAAGGATATCAAATTGAGAATAATACCAATTAAAGATTATTGATACCAATATTGAAAATTTTAGCATATATCAAAATAAAGTATTTTTCATCATAAGAGTGGGAGTATGATACCATTGAAAATAAAACCGATTGAAAGATAAAACACAAATATTTCTCCCCCTTTATGAAATACCAATAAAAATAATGCATAAGTTTGTATAGGATACCAATTGAAAAATAATGTCATTATAGACTAAATCAAGCTTAGCATAAATATAATTTGTGCTTAAAGATGTAAAGATATTGTGAGCACAATCAAATCATATATATGTATGAAAATGAATATACAAATTGAAATTGATACTATTTGAAATTTGAAGCATACATATATAAGAAACACATATGAGTATACAAAGATAAAATTCTTGAAGATCAGTGTATAGCTCATACCTACCACCCTATTCATGTACATGTTAAATAGATTTTCAATTTTGAGCATACAAGGCATGGTCGCCCATCCAACCGCCCTTGGATGGTAGGATTTTCAAAATTATGAGTTTGAAAATAACTTAATATGTTTAAAAACTCTACCAATAAAAGAATATGAAGTAGTTTAAGATAATGTTTTAATAACTAGTTATAGATGTTGGCCCAAAGGCCTTCCACCCTAGTTTTGATGATGATTAACTCATGTAGTTATGTTTACTAATAATCTTGTGTTTTTAGTCTCAGATCATTTAACAAGATATTAGTTGGTGATTAGCTTCAACAAAGGAGTTTAGAAGCTTTTCATGGTGATTTCAGGGCAAAGCATCAAGATCATACCTTGCCTAGCTCATGGATCACGGTGTTTGTGGATCGAGTCACCTTGAAGATGAAAATCGTCAAGAAGACTTAGGTATCCATAGTTTAGTGTGTTTTAGATCCATTTGTAAAGCTTAGTATAGTTGATATGCTCAAGTGCACAATACACACACGTTTCATGTTTTGGATTTGGTTTTCATGAATAGTTTGATCAAAACAAGTTTACATGGTTTTTATGTATATTAGATGTGTTCAATATACATACATGCTTCATATCTTAAACAACTTATTTTGATATGTCTATTCATTAGTTTTTAGGAAAATCAGATTTCCTATTAAAAATCAAGTTTGATAAAAATACAAGTTTTGTTTTTGGTAAAAATGATAAGACACAAAAATAGTTCACATTGATTGATATTTGAGCTAAACTTTTTATCACATGTTTATATATCAATGCAAAATGATAAAACTATTTTTATGTATTTTCAGAAAAGATAAAAGATTTTTATAAAATATTTTAACATGTTTCTCTGACCCAGGTTTTGTGCTGACAGGCCAGGTCGGTCGACCCAGACAGTCGACCGCACCGGGCCGGTCGACCCATGAGGTCGACCGACGTACACAGACTTGTGCACGTCTGATAGACACAAGCTCAGTCGACCGTCAGGGTTGACCGGGTCTGAGAGCAGAGCTCTCTGTTTGTTTGGGTCGACCGGGCGGTCGACCGGGTTACCCCAACGGTCACATTTCTGACGGTTGGCGGTCGGCCGGGCCGGCCGACCGGAAGCCTGTCAGGCTGCCACATCAGCCTAACGGCTAGTTTTCTGATGGGCCTATATAAACCCAATTCTTTGGGATTTTGGCCAAGATTTTTACAAGAGAAAAATTCCCAGTTTCTCAGAGTTTAAAACAAGTTTTCAAGAGTTTTTGAGCTTTAATCTTCCAATCTTATTTGTTTTAGGTTTTTGAAAAAATCAAAGAAAATAAGAATTTGGGATATTTGTATTGGTTTTCACTCTCTATCTTTTACAAGAGTTTTCCAAGCATTTTCTTTGAGGTTCTTGTTTTTCAAACACCTAGTTTTCCACACTTGAGCTATCATCTATCCTATTCTATTAGGATCTTGTTTTTGTGAAAAAGAGATTGATTTGTGGTTGAAAGAAACCACCAAGTTGTACACCCTTGCTTTTGTTGTATCCCTCTTTGGTAGAGGTTGATCGGGTGATTGGTTTGCTCCCTCTATTGAGAGGTGGAGTTTGGTTGTAACCCTCTTCGGTAGAGGTGTTTGTGGTTGTTTGGCTATGGGCCTACCCCTCGGTTGTGAGGTGGTTGTTTGAGAGAGGAGTTTGGTACTTCATTGTTGTAACAAATCCTCTTTGGTAGAGGTTCCCTCGGTGGGAGATAGTGGATTGAAAATCCTACACGGTGGTGTAGGCGGGGATGTAGAGCTAGGGGCTCGAACCTCGAAACATATCTTGTCTTTGCGTTTGATCCATTGTCTCTCTAACTCTCTCTCTCTTATTTGTGCAAAGCATCATTCTTATTGCCATATCATCATATCATATTGCTTGTTGTGCCTTGCATATTTCATATTGCTATATCTTGTATATGCTTGGTTGTTTGTGTGTGCCTCACTTATACTTAACCACAAGAGCTTCACATAGCACTTCAACCCATTCAAGGGGAATCAAGAGGAGTTAGTCCAAGCCCTTCACGGGGAATTCGGCTACACTTGTGTGTTGTATTAAGTGTGTTGCAAAAATTGTTTTAAGCTTCCGCATTTAGCGCATTTAGTTCACTAGATTAGCACGTACACCTATTCACCCCCCTCTAGGTGTGCTTTCAATTGGTATCAGAGCTAGTGCTCCTGATACTTAGGCTTAACATCCTAGGAGTGAGATCCATTTGGTTGCTAATCTATTGTTTGCATTTGCTTGTTTGCACACTCATATAGTTTACCATGGACTTCATGACCCCACCTATGTTTGACCCTTCCAACATCACTGTTTGGAAGATTAGGATGTCCGTTTATTTGCAAACCCTAGGACATAAGGTTTACCTTGCCATTACCAAGGAATCCTTCCTTAGTGATAGCAAGCATATAGGGCCTAATGCACAAGCCCTTGAGGCCATTAGAAGCACACTTCCTAAAGAATATCTTTTGCGTGTTTCTAACTTTGATTCCGCCTTTGCAGTGTGGAATTTGTTGACAACCACAACCACCACCTCGAGCTTCAATTGCCAATCCAACCGGAGGAGTCTAGTGGAGAATCTGATTCTCAATGCTATATGATCCAAGGGAATGACTCTCTTGAGGTACAATCGGAACTTCAACTAGATAGTGATAATGCTAGTTCTTCTTGTAATGATTTTGTTGATCCACATGCTTTAAATGAAGAACTATCCATTGTGTGTGAAAAGTTGATTGAAAAATATAACATTTGAAAAAGAAAAGTCTAGGCCTTAATAAAGAAAATAAAAATTTGATTTCTAGACTTGACATTATTTTGCAAGAGAAAGATGAGATTTTGAATGAAAGGGATTCATTAAAATCTCAACTTGATCTTGCAATTAAAGAAAATGAATTTTTAAAATCTAAAAATGATTGTGAAACACTCTGAAGAAAAATGATGTTTTGTCTTCAAAAATTGAATTTGTTTTACATAATAATGATTCTTTGGAAAGAGAAATTGAATTTATTTCAATAGAATTAGAAATTTGTTTAAATAAAAATAATTCTTTGAAAAATGATATTGCTTCACATGTTTTGCCATGCTAGGGTAGTTTCACCTAGAACACCTATTGCATGTACCTCTTCTTCTAGAATTAATGATGATATTTGTTTATTAAAGGAGAGTGTAGATTGTTGGGCTCCACTTTGAGCCAATGTGTAGTAGGGCACACACGCTTGGAATCTTTGTTTCGAAAGAAACAAGTTCCATCTATTATTCATGCACACCCTCCACGGCATACACATGCTCCTCACGGACACCATCATCACTTGTATGCTCATGTGTACACTTGTACACATTGTGGACGTAAGGGCACCGTGCTAAATTTTGTTATGATAGATTACATACTTCAAATTTAGCAAATAAATTTGTTTGGGTTAGAGAAGGGACTAACCCCAATGGACCCAATAAGATGTGGGTACCAAAGACCACCCCTCCTTTGTTTAATGTAGGTGTGGGCTCTCACATGACGTGAGAGTAGCCGTACCTTGGAGGGGATGCATTCCGTGCTTAAAGAGAACCTATTGGATGCATCACTTTCAAGGAAAGTTTGGTGGAGAGGACCACCATGTTTTGGAGACAAGGAAAGTTGCCTTCTAGGTTTTGGTAACAATTCCTAAACTCCCATTTATTACATGCTTTTCATTCTTATCATTGTTAGCATGTTTTGATGTTTTATAGCATGTTTCATTGTCTATGGATTAGTATGTAAATACCATGTTTATTAGATCCTTGACATACATGTATAGTATTTGAGACACACATGCTTATATGAACCCATACTTAGTGTTCTCATTTTTGTTTAGGCTATAATGTACATCATGAATCTAATACATGTGAATTTACATAGTAATCATGTTTTAGTTTTATCATGATGATTCTTATATTTGTTTTTGATGCTTCATGTTTTGATTACATGTTTAGATGTTAGTTTTTATTAAAACTAGGTATTACTTGTGCATATAGTGGGCCACAATAAATCTATATATGTTTGGGCTTGATTGCTTATTTGAACCCATTAGATGTGCTAGTATAGTCTAGTTTTGATGATTCATACATTTTAAACTTGTATTCTCATTTTTGAATTTGTTTTATGATTGTGTGTTTTACTTCATGTATATGTTTGTATTGCCAAACTTTAAGATATACATGTATACCCCTTGAGTCATTTGCCTTTCATGCAAATCTCTATATATGGACTCAATTGTGTTTAGGGATATGTATGTATACTTCATGTTTGACAATTCATATATATACCTTGAAATGAAAGTTTGTTTCAATGAAAATTTAGTTTTTCATGCTTTCATGTGTTTATTTGTTTAACTTCATGTATATGTCTATCTTGTCCAAACTATTAGATATACATGTTTATCCTCTAGAGTCACGTGCCTTAATGCATATATTTTGTGGACTCGTTATATTTTGGATATGTATGTATACTTTAGTTTGTATAGGACATACATATACCTTGAAGATTGAATAATTTTGATGGTTTTTATTGTTTAAGGAATAATTGAGCTTAATGAAAAATTTTCATGATTATGATATTCACACTTTATTTGTACACTCACTTTCTATATTTACTCATGTTTTATTTTCATGAGTCATATTTATGCCTAATTGAATTAGAGTGTTGATTATCTTGTGGATTTCATGTTTTATGAAAAATAATCTGTTTTATTCCTTGCTTGAAGGATTTCGTACTAGTTAACAAAATTTTTCATTTTAACTAGTTCGTTTTCGTCATTATATTATGAGGTATACACATACTATTTATTGTTATGTCAATTGGTATCATTGAACTCTTTCAATTGGTATCATTTTGATCCTTTTGTATACTCATAATTATTTACTGTGTATGTATATTTTTCAATTGGTATCATCTATTGGTGATTGGTACTCATTCTATTTCATACACATATACTTGTTTTATTTGTGCTATTATATTTCTATATCTTGAGCACAAATTTTGTTTATGCTAGAGCTTGTGCTTCAACTTTATTTCAATTGATTTAGTTTTCAATTGGTATCTTATTTCAAGCCTACGCATAGTTTTTGTTGGTATTTCATAAAGGGGAGAAAATTCGATTTTTATATTTCAATTGGTATTTGTATTTCTACTCCCTTACTTTATGATAGAAAATAGTCATTTCAATTGTTTATTTGCTTAAAAAGAAAAATACTATCTTTTGATATCAAGATGTCTTGTGTTTTAAATTGGTATCTAAAAATTTTTGTTTAAAAAGAAAAATACAAAAGTTTTGATTTATATTGACTATATGCAAGGAGAGCTTAACATCTCTTCTACATATAAATTCATGTTGAGTGTATCTAGTAATGAGGAGCTTAACATCTCTTCTTTATGTGGTACACGTGTGTAGGGGGAGCTTCACATCTCCTCTTATGCATTACATAATGTGTGTTATGTGAATTAGGGCTTAACATCCCTCCTTCATGTAATGCATATGTGTAGGGAAGCTAACTTAGCGTCTTCCTCTTCATGAATGTATATAGCATATAACATTTATTGATCTTTGTTTACTTTCAATTGATGTCAAGATGCTAATTTGTCATATCTAATTCTTTGGTATCTTAATTGATTCTAACCCCTTATTGACTTTGTTTTTATTTAGACAAAAGGGGGAGAACATTGTTTTTATTGTTTTGATTGACAAAAAAAAGGGGGAGAAAGATTTTTACCCATTTTATTTATTGTTTTGGTGTTTACCCCTTTGTTGATGATTGACAAAAAGGGTGAGAAAGATTTTGAGTCTGTTTGAGTTTTATATATATGCATCTTATGTTTTTACATATATTAAGTTTAATATAGTTTAATGTATGTTAATTGGTATCTAGAGCATGTTTTGTTTTTTGAACATTTCATTAGTATCTAGAACCTTTATTGTTTATGCATATTTATGCATTCATGTTTAAAAGCCTTCATTGCATATTTATTATGTTTATTTGTTTATGCATGAGTTAAGGGGGAGCTTCTTTGAAGCTTAACTTTAATCCATGCATATATAACTCCATGAGTTTTGTCATCATCAAAAAGGGGGAGATTGTTGGCCCAAAGGCCTTCCACCCTAGTTTTGATGATGATTAACTCATGTAGTTATGTTTACTAATAATCTTGTGTTTTTATTCTCAGATCATTTAACAAGATATTAGTTGGTGATTAGCTTCAACAAAGGAGTTTAGAAGCTTTTCATGGTGATTCCAGGGCCAAAGCATCAAGATCATACCTTGCCTAGCTCATGGATCACGGTGTTTGTGGATCGAGTCACCTTGAAGATGAAAATCGTCAAGAAGACTTAGGTATCCATAGTTTAGTGTGTTTTAGATCCATTTGTAAAGCTTAGTATAGTTGATATGCTCAAGTGCACAATACACACACGTTTCATGTCTTGGATTTGGTTTTCATGAATAGTTTGATCAAAACAAGTTTGCATGGTTTTTATGTATATTAGATGTGTTCAATATACATACATGCTTCATATCTTAAACAAACTTATTTTGATATGTCTATTCATTAGTTTTTAGGAAAATCAGATTTCCTATTGAAAAATCAAGTTTGATAAAAATACAAGTTTTGGTTATTGGTAAAAATGATAAGACACAAAAATAGTTCACATTGATTGATATTTGAGCTAAACTTTTTATCACATGTTTATATATCAATGCAAAATGATAAAACTATTTTTATGTATTTTCAGAAAAGATAAAAGATTTTTATAAAATATTTTAACATGTTTTTCTGACCCAGGTTTGTGCTGACAGGCCAGGTCGGTCGACCCAGACGGTCGGCCGCACCGGGCCGGTCGACCCATGAGGTCGACCGACGTGCACAGACTTGTGCACGTCTGACAGACACAAGCTCGGTCGACCGTCAGGGTCGACCGGGTCTGAGAGCAGAGCTCTCTGTTTGTTTGGGTCGACCGGGCGGTCGACCGGGTTGCCCCAACGGTCACATTTCTGACCTTTGGCGGTCGGCCGGGCCGGCCGACCGGTAGCCTGTCAGGCTACCACATCAGCCTAACGGCTAGTTTTCTGATGGGCCTATATAAACCCCAATTCTTTGGGATTTTGGCCAAGGTTTTTACAACAGAAAAATTCCCAGTTTCCCAGAGTTTAAAACAAGTTTTCAAAAGAGTTTTTGAGCTTTAATCTTCCAATCTTATTGTTTTAGGTTTTTGAAAAAATCAAAGAAAATAGGAATTTGGGATATTTGTATTGGTTTTCACTCTCTATCTTTTACAAGAGTTTTTGTAATACCTCGTTCCCGGAATACGTACTTAGTTGCGTATTCAGATTTTCGGTCGTATTTTTCGATTTGTTTCCTGTATTTAATCTGTATTATGAATTCCTTATGTGGTTGTTTTGTCTTGGATTTGGATTCGTGGATTCGGAGTCAGCCCTAGTCTGAACCGAAGGCCCGATCCTAGAGTATTACTCGATTTGGACATTCTAATAATTAGAATTGACCGATTTTAGTTTTAAATGTCATTTTCCATATTATATATTTTCTATGATTTTCTAGATTTTTCTGGAATTAAAACGAAAGTCTTCAAAACCGGTGTCGGCCAGTGCCGCTGACCGATTCCTGGATTTTTAATTCTCAAACAGTTTGGAATTTCATGATGATTCTTTAGACTTTATTTCTTAGAATCACATTTCTTACCTACATGCTTTTTCTGAGGATTTTATGAATTTATGAAAATTCCACCGGAGTCGGTAGATAACTGGTTCCGGGATTTTTAGTTTCAAAACTATAAAGTATTTCTTCAAACGGATTTCACTATTGGTCTTTATATATTATTATTGATTTTGGTAATTATTTCGGGTCATTCCGAGATACTTGAATTTCGGACGATTCCGGCGTTTTCCGTGATGTTTTCCGTATCCACGACTTAACCTGGGAACTTGTCTTTCCAATAGTTTTATTTCCTAATGTCCAAGAGAAATATCTTCTCCCTTATGTTTCTTTCTTTTTCCTTTCCTTTATTTCTTTCTCCACAAACCAAAGCATTTCCATTTTCCAAAAATCCCATTTTTCCTCCAAAATTTCCACCAACTCCCACCTACCACCATTAAATGCATCCCTTTTCTCTCTCTACCATGGCCGGCCAAGTGGCCAAAGGGGGTGACACCCCATGCTTCCCTTATTTGCACAAAGCCCCTTCCCACCTACACTAATTGCAACCCCTTCACAAAATCAAAACCCTATTTAAACTTTCCTTTACATTTCACTCCACTTTCTTCTCCACTTCAACAAAGAGGAGCTCTCACCAACTCTCTCATTCTTCTCCACCTCAACCCTAACTCCAAGAACTCCACAAGATCATCTTCTCCAACTCAAGCAACATCTACTTTTGGATTGAAGCCATCATCCCCACCTTGGGACCTTTTCAAGTACATCAAGTCTCAATTAAACCAATCCATGTGAGTATCTTTACCCACCAAGACTTGATCAATTTCTAGTATACATGTGTCTCCATATCTTGTACATTTATGTTCTCAAAATCATATTTTTAACCCCCAAGAACAACCACCAAATTCTGCTCTGTAGGCTGTTTCCCGACCTCAATTAGTCGACTTGACCTAGAACCTAGTCGACTAGAATCCTTAGCTGAAACTTAGTTTTCCTGGAAATCACAGATTTAGTCGACTTACCCCTTTTATTAGTCGACTAACCTTTTCTGGACACAAACTTCAACTCTCTGGAAACCACTACTAGTCGACTCCTGAATTACCCTAGTCGACTAATCCTACCTGAACCAGAAACCCTAACTCTCGGCCCTAGTCGACTCATCATAAATATTAGTCGACTTAAGACCCCTAGTCGACTACTCCTACTACTCTAGTCGACTTACCTTTTCCTGGACCAAAACCTTAACCCTCTGTATCCCAGATTTAGTCGACTTACGTATCCGTTAGTCGACTTATGTTCACTGATTAGTCGACTACACCTCCCATCCTAGTCGACTGACATTTCCTGAAACCGAATCCCAGCTCTCTGGAACCCAGTTTTAGTCGACTATACCAGACTGTTAGTCGACTAACTCCTCTGTTAGTCGACTAACCATTCCACCTAGTCGACTAACTTTGACTGTTTATCTTAGTTGATTACTTTCTTGAATACCAACCATTCCTCTAGGCTTATATCACATCTTAGTATTGTTTGACTTGTATCTTGACCAACATCATCTTACCCTTCTCTCTTTCCCTCTCCTCTTCACTCTATATGATTATGTCACAGGTTATGGCGAGTCCCGGAATTCAGTGGATTGCGGGTATTTCGGCGTTTTGGTGATTTAGGCGAGTAATCTCACTTGCTCTCGCTGTCATTTGAGTTTTCCTATTTCGTTGGTTCGATAAGTATTTCAACTCATATTTCCATTTCATGTTTACATGTCTTTCACTACTTTGTATATTATGCGTGGCCGACCCTTCGTGGTCGTTGGATTCCGGCTTTCTTCTATATTACCACTTGTCATACCATTACTTTAGACTTGTCAATTGCATGCTTTTTTAACACATGTATATCACCTGACATCTGGTATATTACCACCTGACCACCTGACATGCTATTATTTGACCAGACCCTCTTGTCATGACCTGGCTTACCTGACTGTTATCAATCTCTTGGTATGCATGTTACTTGATATACATCACCGCTTATCATGCTATCTCTTGACACCAAGCATGATACACCGATTCTCATAATTATCATGATAAAGGGAATGTAGTACCTGATTACCGTTATGTACTGACCACTGTTATGTTTCATTTCTTGTTATACATCACCACCTTGTCATGCTATCTTTTAAAACCAAGCACGATACATTTGACCTTATGATTATCTTGTTTACGGGAACCCTACCTTGTTTTATGGAACTAAGTGCCCACCATACTCGGTGGGGGCCACCTCTAGAATCCACTCCCTCAGAACAAAGTGCCACATGGAACAAAGTGCCACACCCCACGGTGGGGGCCACCTCTTGAATCTATGGGGGCCACCTCTTGAATCTGTAGGGCTATTACCGTTATGTTCACTTTCCCGTAAACTGATAATCCTTAATAAGCTACAACATGTGTGGGTATGGGTGGAAGTGATGGATGCCGGAATGATACCTTGCTTATAGTAAGTGGATGATATATGGTAGATTACTGTAAGTGGGACTTTGGGCCCACATTATATGACTGTTAGGGGGACTTTGGGCCTCCAAACCGGTTCCAGGTGTATGGAACTACTATAAGAAGTGTTATCAGTTCTCCATCTACTTCCGTTAACAAACCTCGAATAGCTTATATATGGATGTATGTGAGTTGGGATCGATACCGAAACACATACCTAGATATATGAGTTAGGCGAATAATAATAATAATAGATGTCAGTTATGTTCTCCGTTATAGTTACTGTTATGAGTACCAGCTATGATTCCTGTCTTAGTTCCTGTTATGACTATTATTTACTTGTCGTGATTCCAGTGATGATTCCGGTTATTGGATTATGTCTTTTCATTATGATTCATGTCTTCTTGTTATGTATTCTCGTTATGATTATAGTATGATTTGCAACTCTGATTTTATATGCTTGGATTACTGTGGCATGAGATAGAGGTATATAGATGAGGGTTTCCTTGTTTGGATTATTCCTTCGATGTACTAATCTCATGGGACCGTGACCTAAGCATATACAATCAATCTTGCATACAGCTTTACTTGGGATTTCCGGTTTCCTGATGGTTTTGTTGTACTCGTTTACACATATACTTCATTTGTGTTCTAACCCTCCTGTCTTCTGTACTTGACACTCGTACTCATCCTGGCTCGCCACCCGGCATTGTATCATACTCGCCTGGGGAGTTTCACTGACTCCCCTGGATTCTCATGTCCAGGTCATGGAGCCCGGAGCGTATGGATTTCCCCCGTTACTGCTCAGAGTGGCGCAGCGGTAGCGTGGATCTCCAGCCGACAGTCCAGAGCCACATCCTTCCAGACCCCCTGTATGCCTCTCGAGTTTTCCCTTAGCAAACTCGTGAGTGCTCTTTTATACTTTTCATACTTGTACATCCTTGTATACTTGTATGCGAGCTCCCTTTTATACCGTTCATATTATGTATATTCCTTGTACTCTCGCATTTGCGCATATTAGTGATATGATATTCATGTAATATTGTTATCACTCTGGTGATAATTCTGTAATTGTATATATGTGTTGGAATGTATAATGCACCATTTGCTTCCGTACTCTGATTCTTGTCTGTACTGATGCTTAGCGTATATACGGGAGGGTAGTTCTGACCTACGTATATACGTTGCAGTGACGTCCCCGTATCCGTGGAATCGGGGCGTTACAGTTTTCCCAAGCATTTTCTTTGAGGTTCTTTTTTCCAAACACCTAGTTTTCCACTCTTGAGCTATCATCTATCCTATTTTATTAGGATCTTGTTTTTGTGGAAAAAGAGATTGGTTTGTGGTTGAAAGAAACCACCAAGTTGTACACCCTTGCTTTTGTTGTATCCCTCTTTGGTAGAGGTTGATCGGGTGATTGGTTTGCTCCCTCTATTGAGAGGTGGAGTTTGGTTGTAAACCCTCTTCGGTAGAGGTGTTGTGGTTGTTTGGCTACGGGCCTACCCCTCGGTTGTGAGGTGGTTGTTTGAGAGAGGAGTTCGGTACTCCATTATTGTAACAAATCCTCTTTGGTAGAGGTTCCCTCGGTGGGAGATAGTGGATTGGAAATCCTACACGGTGGTGTAGGCGGGAATGTAGAGCTAGGGGCTCGAACCTCGAAATATATCTTGTCTTTGCATTTGATCCATTGTCTCTCTAACTCTCTCTCTTATTTGTGCAAAGCATCATTCTTATTTCCATATCATTCATATCATATTGCTTGTTGTGCCTTGCATATTTCATATTGCTATATCTTGTATATGCTTGGTTGTTTGTGTGTGCCTCACTTATACTTAACCACAGAGCTTCACATAGCACTTCAACCCATTCAAGGGGAATCAAGAGGAGTTAGTCCAGAGCCCTTCACGGGGATTCGGCTACACTTGTGTGTTGTATTAAGTGTGTTGCAAAAATTGTTTTAAGCTTCCGCATTTAGCGCATTTAGTTCACTAGATTAGCACGTACACCTATTCACCCCCCTCTAGGTGTGCTTTCAATAGATTCTTCAAAACATGAAACCAAAACATATATTTCATGAAGCATGCATTTTACACAAAATTGACACTCAAGATATATAAAGCTCATATAAAACTCATAAAAAAAATGAGTAAACACAAATAATGTGAGTGTACAAGAATCATGTGAAAAGCATAATCATGAAAATAGGCAATGAAGCTCATATGAAATTCCTTTTATCAAAAATAAGAATTTATTAAAACTAAATATGCTTCAAGATATGTATATTTTCTCTAAACTAAAAGTATACATACATATCCCAAACACAAATGAGTCAATAAAAATTTGCACAAAAAGCAAGTGAGTCTAGGATAGACATGTATATCTAAAGTTTTGGTAAAATTGGCATATAAATGAAGCTAAATACATTATTATGAAAACATATGCAAAAATAGGGAATACAAGTTAAATGTAAGAATCATCAAAACTAGGCTATACAAGTACATCTAATGGGTATAAATGAGCAACATAGCACAAACACACAATAATCAAATGTGGCTCACTAGTTGTACAAGTATAAACACAAGTTTTAATGAAAACTATATCTAAACAGGTATTCAAAACATGAAGTGCAAAAACATCAACAAACATGATCATTTAGATAAATGCACGTGCTTAAGAGCTATGATATACACAATAGCTAAACTATAGTGAGAACACAAAATAATAGTCCTATAAACATGGGTGTATCTCAAATACTACATATGTATATCACAAGTCTAATTAGCATGGCATTTAACATAAGAATCATGAAAAATCAAAACATGCTAAAAATCAATCAATGAAAGTATGTAAACTAAATGGGAGTTAGAGATAGTTAACCAAACCATTAGGCTAATCGCTAGATCTCCAAACCATGATGGTTCTTCCACCAAACTTTCCTTGAAAGTGATGCATCCAAAATTGTCACCATTTAGCTTGGAACGCATCCAACATCAAGGCACCAATACCTCTCACGTCAAGTGAGAGCCCACACCTACGTCAAATAAAATAGTGGATTTTGGTACCCATACCTTCTTGGGTCCATGGGGGTTAACACCTTTCCTTAACCCAAATAAATTTATTTCCAAAATTTAAATCACTTATTCTATCATAACAAAATTTTGCAAAGTGGCCCTTACATCCACAATGTGTACAAGTGTACACATGAGCATACATAGAATCATGTGTGTGAGCATGATGAGCATGTGTATGCCGTGATTTGTGTGCATGCATATGAGGAGCATGTTTCTTGCGAAACATGGATTCCAATCGTGTGTGGTTCATGGCACATTGGATCAAAGTGGAGCCCAAACAATCTACACTTTTTTTCAACATACATATATCATTTTTAATACTTGAAGACAAAGTAGAGTAACTAACATGTTTATCAATAGAAGAAGAAGCAATAGGAACATGACAAAAATGAGCATCAAAATTTTTTCAAAGAAGAGTTTTCCTTTGAAACTAAATCCAATTCTTTTAAAATTAAAACAATTTTATTTTTCAGAGAATCATTCTCTTTTAAAACAATTTTAAGTTTTGAAGACAAAATCTCATTTTTCTTCAACACATTATCACATTCATTTTTACTCTTTAAAATTTTGTTTTCATTTAGAGTAAGGTTAAGTTGGGATTTCAATGTGTCCCTTTCACTTGAAATCTCATTCCTCTCTTGCAAAATTAAATCAAGTTTTGAACACAAATCCTTATTTTCTTTATTTAATTTAAAGCTTTTCTTTTTCAAAACTTGGTACTTTTTAAGCAAGTTTTCACAAACAATAGATAGTTCTTCATTTAATGCATCGGCATCCATAATGTCATCACCTGAAGAATTAGCACAATCATCTAGATGAGTTTTCGAATATACCTCAAGGGAGTTAATCCCTTGGACCATATAGCAAGTTTCGTCGGACTCATCCACCAAGGGTTCTTTCTCCACGTGGTTTGTCGTTTGTAGCTTTGAAGAGGTCAATGTGTTCTACACTGCAAAAGCGGGATTATAATGAGAAACCATAGATAAATATTCTTTACTAAGTGTATGCTTTAGTGCATCTAGGGCTTGCGCATTAGCTTCTATATGCTTGTTATTACGAAGATAAGATTTCTTGGTAGTAGCAAGATAAACATGCATTCCTAGGGTTTTTAAATAGGCACTCATTCTAAGTTTCCATATATCGATGTTAGAAACATCAAACATGGGAGGGGCAAGATAATCCATGAGTGTGTGTAAGCAATATGTGTGCAAATGCAAATCTAGATTAGCTAGCCAAGATCTTACTCCTAGGTGGTTAAACCTAATATTAGGAGTGTAGGCTCTGATATCAATTGAAAATACACCTAGAGGGGGGTGAATAGGTGTAAAGCTAATCTAATGACAAATGATGCAGAATTAAAATCTAATTGTAACACACTAAGTGCAACCAAAGAGCGTAGCCAAATTCCCGGTGACGGGCTCTGGACTGTCTCCTCTAAATTCCTCTAAATAAGAGTTAAGGTGTTATATGAAGCTCTCTTGGTTCAACACTAGTGAGGCACATAATCAATATTAAACATATATATGAAATGAATATGATGCAATGCAAGATATAAGAAAGAGAGAGAGTTAGAGATAGTGGATCAATCACAAACACCGAGATATGTTTCGAGGTTCGAGCTACTGCTCTACATGCCCGCCTTCACATAGAAGGATTTTCACTATACATACACACAGGACCTCCCACACAGGGAACCTCCACTGAGGATTTGGCAAATACAAATTAGGAGTACACAACTCCTCTTTCTAACAAAACAACCTCTACACAAGAGGCTAGGCACAACAACAATCACCTCTACACTTAGAGGGATAAGGCACTAAGCCAAATAATAATCACCTCTTCACTAAGAGGGATAAGGCACAAAGCCAAACCAACCACAATCACCTCTTCACAAGAGGAATAACAATAAACTCAAATCACAACCTCAATCACCTCTACACAAGAGGGATGAACACAAACCCAAAGCAAAGGAAGGTTACAACTCTTGGTGATCTCAAAGATCACAAACCAATTTTCCTCACAAAATAAGATCCTATAGATAGGATAGAGATGATAGCACAAGTGTGAGAAAATAAGGAGTTTGGAAATCAAAATCTCAAAGAAAATACTTGGGAAAACTACTAAGATGAAATAGATATAAAGATCAAAATCCAATTCCCAAGACTCTCTTTTTCTTTAATTTTTCCAACCCTTGAAAACAAAATAAAATATAGAGATTTGACGCACAAAAACTCTTTTGAAACACTTTAGAAATGGGCAAGATAGCACTAGAAAACAAGTAAAAAACCTCTTCTCAAATCTTATGTAAAACAGCCCAAGATATGGCCTATAAATAGCCTCTCAAGAAACTAGCTGTTAGCAGCTAGATATGGTCAAAATTGACCTTCTGATCGACCGCCCGATCGACCAGCACAACGATCATATTTCTGACCGTTGAGCCTCCGATCAACCGCCCAGTCGACCGGGCCAAGCCTTCGGTTGACCGGCCAGCACCCGAGAGTTGGGTGCTTTCAGTCGGTCGACCTCGTGGTCGACCGGCCGTTTAGGCTGGCCATGTGCACGTTTGCGTGCACATCGGTCGACCGACTCCTGGTGCGATCGACCGTCCGGTTGACAGCCAGTATGTTTGGCTGGATATTTTGGGATTGAAAACTTAGGTTATTTAATACCAATTAAATTCCATAAATACACATAAATTTCACAAAAATAAGTTCTTGTAAGACCTTTGAATAACAACTACGTGTGACAAAAAATTAATACATATTATAAACTATTTGAACTATTTTTGTGATATTGAAATTAGGCTTAAACACAAAATCCGTATTTTCCAAAACTTGGATTTTTGAAATGAAAAACCATTTTTTCCAAAACTTGTATTAATATAAAAACATGATATTGAAACAAACTTGAAGCATATTGTATATGGATAGAATCCAATATACATGTAATTGATATACCTATATTTTTGACATGAAATCCAAAACCAGTTAAACCGAAAACCAATAAACTTTAAACTTTTGTGTGTGAACTTGAACATATCAATACTATCTATCTTTACACAAGATCTAAACATACTAAATTAAACACAAACCGAAGTCTTCTTATCTCCAAGCTGACTCGATCCAAACGCGATCTAATGAGCTTGACTCCAACCGAGTGCTAGATGCGATCTTGACGCGCGAGCTCTTGAATCTACATGTGTTAGCTCCAAAAGTCCTTTGTTGAAGCTATTCACCTACTAAGATCTTGATCAAATATCTGAGACTAATTAAACACAAGATCATTAGTAAAATATAACTACATGAGTTAATCATTATCAAAACTAGAGTGATGGGCCTTTGGGCCAACAGTTCGGCTTCTTATCAAGGCATCCTAGAGCTTCACGCAAGACCTTTACCTTCATTATGATTTGAGAAGAAGATTAGTACAATGCGTTGAGCTCGACAACTCAGTGAGTAAAGTTAAACGGAATTCTAATATATCATGATGATAAAGATGTTGGCCCAAAGGTTATAATCCCCAGTTTTGTGTTTGATAATAACAAAGCATATGAAATTATTCGGTGCTAATCCAGTTCAGGAGTGTATTTTAGGGTTCAAAAAGATCTAACAGATTTCTTCCTCTAAAGGAAGGTGTTGATGGCTCAAGGATACTCAAGAACGGGATCATAGCTCAAAACTCTCAACATCGCTCAAACGTCACTATCAGAGAAGTCCGCTTGAAGATTCTTGTAGTCGATTAGAACCTTGTAAGAAACTAGTTGTTAAAGAGTAGAATATAGATTTAAGGCTCAAAGATATATACACAAAAATGCACGTTTTTAAAAGTATGATTTTTGACATGTTTGATTTTGATACTTGTTCCATATTTTTCTAAAATTTTTTATCTCTGTTTAGAACTTGTATCTCATGGCTATGCATGTCTTCTATCTTTCAAAATCCAAACAAAAATTTTTTAAAAATTTTCTGTATCTTCAAAAATACCTTGACCTAGTTTTTTTGGCCTAGGTCGATCGACCGGGCGGTCGACCGTGCCTATTACAGGCCAGAATAGTCGACCGTGTGGTTGACCGATCCTCTGGCAATCAGGGTGTGCACGTTGTGCACATCCCGTCGACCAGTCCCCTATTGCGGTCGATCGGGCAGTCGACCGACTGTAAGTTATTTGGTCTCGGTTAAACACGATCGACAACACTGTCGATCGACCGGTCGACCGAGAACCAATGATCCTATTTTTTGAATGGTCGGTCGACCAGCCTGTCGACCCACCTCTGCCAGATTGGCAGCAACGGCCAGTTTTTGAAAGCTATTTTTAACATGTTTTTTAAAATGTGTTAAGTTGAATTTCAATGGTCAATTTCTTCTTTTAAACCTGGTAAAACTATTCTAAATTTATTTTCTAAAACTTATATAAAGGTTATTGGTATTGAATAATTTAAACAACAAATTTCATTGAAAATTTAGTTTTGCTTTCAAAGAGAAAAAGTTTCAAGTTTTCTTTTGTGCTCTTATCTTCAAAATCTTTAATTGAGTTTTTTCTGGTCTTAAAATCTCTTTTTTCTGATTTCCACTCTCATTTATATCCTTGAGCTTTAAGTTTAAATTTTACTTTATAGGGTTTTGTAAGAGAGTTGCAAAGAGAGTGTTTGTAGTCTCTTGATCACCCAGAGCTTGTTATCTCAATTGACTTTAAGCTGCCTCTAGTGTAGAGGATTGAGTTGGGGAGTTGTGTACTCTGAGTGGTTGTAATTCCTTTTTGTAAGGTCCCTTTGTGGAAGATTCAATAGTGGATAGTGAACTCCTTCACGATGATGAAGGCGGGGACGTAGAGCGGTGGCTCAAACCTCGAAACAAATCTTTTTGTTTGTGATTGCTTTATTATCTCTATTTATTTGTTTATAATTCATTCATTCTTGTCGATCAATACTCATCTCAACAAGATAGCAATTAAGCACCTCAACTCTTATCTAGAGGAATCACGAAAAGAAGTTCAGAGCTCTTCACAGGAATTCGGCTTCAAGTCTTGTTTTACTAGTTGCATCATTTCATATTATATTGTTTAGGATTTTAATTTGATTAGCTATACACCTATTCACCCTCCCTCTAGGTGTAATTTCAATTGGTATAAGAGCCTTAATCTCTAGTTTTTGGCTTAAAAACCTTAGAGAGATCCTAATTGCTAATCATTTCATTGATATATTCATTCTCATCCACTATAGTAAAAATGGCCGAAGGTATTAAGATCCCTCCTAAGTTTGATGGCCTTAACTTTCCTATGTGGAAGGTTAAGATGATCGTATTTTTGCAATCCTTACGAAGCCAGGTCACAAAGGCGGTGACTAAATCCTTTAGTGTACCCACTGGTGATGAGGACACTTGGTCCGATATTGCCACCAAGGAGTTTGATGCCAATGCAAAGGCACACTATGCATTGCTTCAAGCCTTGAACGATGACGACATATCTAGATTCATTGCAAATCCGTCTATGACAATTGGTCACATCTAGCGGTCACTCATGAGGGAACATCACAAGTCAAGAGGGCTAAAATGATTTCTTGCATTCCCAATATGAAAACTTCACTATGCATGAAAATGAGTCCATTGATGATATGATTACTAAATTTACTAAAATAACTAATGATCATGCTTCTTTAGGTGATGCCATTGACAATGATCAAAAAGTCTGGAAGGTCATTCGTGCACTTTCACCCTCATGGGAAGTCAAAGCTACTACATTGAAAGAGTTAAACGATAAAGAAGAGATGGAGCTCATCGGTCTTATCGGGAACCTTAAAACCCATGAGATGGAGAGGAAGGCTAGAGAAAAAATGACCCCACAAAAGAAGAAGACGATTGCCTTCAAGTCTACTCCAACCATCTCTGACGATGAAGAAGAAGAAGAAGAAGATGAAGATCTTTACCTCCTTGTAAGAATGT
Source organism: Agave tequilana (assembly GCA_038442645.1). Lineage (NCBI taxonomy): Eukaryota > Viridiplantae > Streptophyta > Magnoliopsida > Asparagales > Asparagaceae > Agave > Agave tequilana. The sequence goes on from JAVJIF010000996.1 coordinate 53,315, forward strand.
AAGGAGGATGTACAACAAGGCAAAGATCAACAATAGGAGACGATGGCAAGGAAAGAAGGAAAAGAAAATCAACTGTTTCAACTGTCGGAAACCCAGACATATCATTACCGAATGTCTGGATATCAAAAAGCCATCTCCTCAAACAAGCCAAAGAAGCCATTTATGAAGAAAGCTCTCAACGCTACATGGGATTCAGAAAGTGAATCCGAAGAGGACGTGGACACAGCAAACGTGTGTTTCATGACAAATGATAACACACCTAAGGTAATTTTTGAACCATCTCTTGATGATTGTGATTTAACTATGGATGAATTAGGAGATGCATTTGTAGAACTTTCAAATAATTATGATTTTTTAAAGAAAAATATCAAAAAATGAAAAAGAAAAATGAAGTCCTTCAAAATAAAATTATCACTCTTTCTAAAGAACAGGATATTTTATCTTCCACTCTTTTATCCACACAAAAATATTTGTATGCATACAAGATTTCATGTAAAGCAAAATTTTTCATGATTGATGAAAAAGAAAATTTTACTTTAAAAACTAAAATCAACACTTTGGGAAATGTTTTAAAAAAAATGTGAGTTTGATAAAGCTAAATTAGAGGATATGTTTTCCAAGAAAAATTCTTCAAAGAGACATATTCATACTACACATGCTCACACTTCTAAATCACACACTAAGCATGCTCAGTGCCACATGCTCATCATACACATCATGCATTCATGTGTGGTAGAGTTTATACATGTACTTATTGTGGCCGAAAGGGTCACTTAGGTAAATTTTATTTCGATCATATAAATGCTTCTAATAATCATATTTGGGTTCGAAGTACTAATGTCATAGGACCCAAGAAAATATGGGTACCAAAATCAATAACTTCATTATTGATGTAGGTACACACCAAAGCTCCAAGACGTAGGGAGCGGTGGTATCTTGATAGCGGTTGCTCAAGACACATGATTTGGAACATCAATAATTTTGCAACCCTATTAAGGTATCAACAAGGTGGCACCGTCACCTACGGAGATGACTCAAAGGGCAACATTATCAGTATAGGTAACATTAAAATTGGTTCATCTCCATTGATTGAAAATGTTGTTTTAGTTGATGGACTCAAACATAACCTATTGGGTATTAGTCAACTATGTGATCGAGGTTTCAAAGTTATTTTGATGATTCTTCTTGCAATGTTTTAGATTATAAAACTGATGCTTGCATTATTTCGGATTTCATGAAAATAATGTATATATTATTGATATTTTAAATCTAGATTGCAATGCTAAATGTTTAAAGGCTTTCAATGAGGATTCTTGGTTATGGCATAGAAGATTAGGCCATGTATCTTTTTACCATCTATCTAGAATTAACTCTAAGAAATCGTGAAGGGTATTCCTTACTTGAAATTTAAAAAGGATCGCATTTGTGATGCGTGCCAACTTGGGAAACAAACCAAGTCCTCTTTCAAACCAATCAAGGATATCATAACATCTAGCCCATTAGAGTTAATCCATATGGATTGTTTAGTCCTACTAAAACCAAGTTTAAATGTAAATCGTTTTGTTTTTGTTTTGGTTGACAATTTTTCGCATTTTACATGGGTTTTCTTTTTGGAATATAAAGATCAAGTTTTTCGCATTTTAATGTTTTTCGAAAAAGGGTTAAAAAAGAAAAAGGTTTTTCGATTTTACATATAAGAAGTGATAAAGATGGTGAATTCATTAACCATTCTTTTATCACTTATTGTGAAGAAAATGGAATTAGGCATGAATTGTCTTATCCTAGAACTCTACAACAAAAAAAAGTCGTTGAAAGAAAGAATCATACTCTTCAAGAAATGGTTAGGAAAATGATTAGTGAATACGGACTCTTTCAATATTTATGGGCCGGTGCCGTGAACACTTCATACATATCAAATAGAATTTATTTTTATAAAAATACTTTCAAAACTTTTTTTGAAATTTACTATTTGAGAAAGCCTAATATTTCTTACTTTTGAGTTTTTGGATGTAAATGTTTTGTTTTAAACACCAAAGATAACTTAGGTAATTTGATGCTAAAATTTTTGAAGCCATTTTTGTTGCTTATTCTAACACTAGCAAGGCTTATAGAATCTTCAAAAATCTACTTTGTCAATTGAAGAATCTATACATGTTAAGTTTGAAGAATCTAATGTTTTTATTAAGAATGTTTTAGAGATTATTTCTCTAGGTGAAGACATAGAGAAAGTAGCCTTGAAGGACTCACCTATCCTAGAAGATAAGCCAAAGATTGATGAAAAAGGTGAAGTTCAAGAGGTTGAAGTGGCACCAACATTACCACTTCCAAAAGATTGGAGATTCGCTACAAGTCATCCCAAGGAACTAATCATAGGTGATGTATCAAAGGGTAACTACTCACTCCAAACTCCATGATTTTGTGGCTATTTTGCTTTTATTTCTCATATTGAATCAAAGAACATCCTCGAAGCCGTTGGTGACTCATATTGGTTGCTTACCATGCAAGAAGAGCTCAATTAATTTGAGCGCAACAAAGTTTGGCATCTTGTCCCTAGACCCCATGATAGACCAACAATTGGTACTAAATGAATTTTTAGGAACAAGTTGGATGAGTCGGGTAATGTTGTTAGGAATAAAGCTAGGTTAGTCTACTACAACAAAACTTGATAAGGATGAACAAAGTACAAATGCAGAAATTAAACTTTATAAAAATATGATTGGTAGTTTACTATATTTAACGGCTAGTAGGCCAGATATTATGTTTAGTGTATGTCTATGTGCTAAATTTCAATCTTGTCCTAAAGAGCCCTACTTGATTGCGGTAAAATGCATTATTAGATTCTTAAGGGCATTATTGAAATGGGCTTGTGGTATCTGAAGACCGGACAATTTTCTATGACGAGTTTTCAGATGCTGACTATGCCGGTTGTAGAGTAGATAGAAAGAGCACAAGTGGAACTTATCAATTTCTAGAAATTATCTTGTTTAATGGTTTTCGAAGAAATAAAATTCTATAGCCCTCTCAACCGCCGAGGTGGAGTATGTTGCGGCCGGGGCTTGTTGTGCACAAGTCCTTTGGATGAAACATACACTTCTTGACTATGATTTGCATTATGATCATATTAAGATATTTTGTGATAATACTCGTACTATTCATATGACTAAAAATGCAAATCAACAATAGTAAGACTAAGCACATAGAAATTCGATATCACTTTCTTAGAGATCACTATGGAAAGGTGATATTGAAATTGATTATGTTTCAACTGATTTTCAACTAGCAGATATTTTTACTAAGCCATTTGATTTTAACAGATTTTTTTTCATTTGTGAGAACTAAATGTTTGTATTGTAGATTCATGAGCTTTTCTTCTGATAAGTTGTACATATGTATTAATTTTGATTGTTTATGCTTACCCTTTTGACGCATGACAAAAAGGGGAAGAAGTATTTATGAGTATTTATTGGTATTTGAGTATTTATTGGTATTTGTTTTTATTGGTATTTGTTTGATCATGCTCTTATACTATGCATTTATCATATAACTTGTTGATATCTTGTACTTGATAGCCAGCATAACTTGAGGGGGAGCTTTTACAAAGCTCTTTCCTAGATTTTCTTTTAAATAGCTCATATGTTTTGTCATCATCAAAAGGGGAGATTGTTGGCCCAAAGGTTACAATTCCCAGTTTTATGTTTTGATGATAACAAAATATATGAAGTTATTTGGTACTAATCAAGTTCAAGAGTGTATTTCAGGGTTCAAAAAGATCTAACAGGTTTTTTCCTCTAAAGAAAGGTGTTGATGGCTCAAGGGTACTCAAGAACGGGATCATAGCTCAAAGCTCTCAACATCGTTCAAACGACTATCAGAGAAACCCACTTGAAGATTCTTGTAGTCGATTAGAACCTTTTAAGAAACTAGTTTGTTAAAGAGTAGAATATAGATTTGAGGCTCAAAGATACACACACACAAAAATGCACGTTTTCAAAAGTATAGGTTGTGACATGTTTGGTTTAATACTTGTTCCATATTTTTTAAAAAATTTCTATCTCTGTTTAGAACTTGTATCTCATGGCTATGCATGTCTTCTATCTTCCAAAATCCAAACAAAAATTATTTAAAAATTTTCTGTATCTTTAAAAATACATTGACCTAGTTTTTTTGGCCTAGGTCGATAGACTGGGCGGTCGACCATGCCTATTACAGACCAGAACGATCAACCGTACGGTCGACTGATCCTTTGACAATTGGTGTGTGCACGTTATGCACATTCCTGATTGACCGATCGGTCAACCGATCCCCTATTGCGGTCGACCGGTGGTCGACGACTGTAAGTCATTTGGTCTCGGTTAAACACATTCGACCGACCGGTCGACCGAGAGCCAACGGTCATTTTTTTTGAATGGCCAGTCGATCGGCTGGTGGACTGACACTCTTCCAGATTGGCAGCAACGACTAGTTTTTGAAAGCTATTTTTTAACAATTTTTTAAAACGTGTTAAGTTGACTTTCAAGGGTCAATTTCTTCCTTTTATACTTGGTAAAACTATTCTAAATTTATTTTTTTAAAACCTATATAAAGGATCATTGGGATTGAATAATTCACAAGAACAAATTCCATTGAAAATTTAGTTTTGCTTTCAAAGAGAAAAAGTTTCAAGTTTACTTTTGTACTCTTATTTTCAAAATCTTTAATTGAGTTTTTCTGGCCTTAAAATCTCTCTTTTCTGATTTTCACTCTTATTTATATCCTTGAGCTTCAAGTTTAAATTTTACTCTATAGGATTTTGTAAAAGAGTTGCAAAGAGAGTGTTTGTGGTCTCTTGATCACCCAGAGCTTGTTATCTCAATAGGCTTTGTGCTGCCTATGGTGTAGAGGATTGAGTTGGGGAGTTGTATACTCCGAGTGGTTGTAATTTCTTGCTGTAAGGTCCTTTTAAGGAGGATCCAATAGTGGATAATGAAATGCTTCACAGTGGTGAAAGCAGGAACGTAGAGCGGTGGTTCGAATCTTGAAACAAATCTTTTTGTTTGTGATTGCTTTATTGTCTCTATTTATTTGTTTATAATTCATTCATTCTTATCAATCAATAGTCATCTCAAAAGATAACAATTAACCACCTCAACTTTTATCTAGAGAAATCACGAGGAGAAGTTCAGAGCCTTTCACGGAAATTCGGCTTCAAGTCTTGTTTTGAGTGATCGGTTGCATCATTTCATATTATATTGTTTAAAATTTTAATTTGATTAGCTATACACCTATTCACCCCCCTTCTAGGAATAATTTCAAAAGAATATGATTTAATCAATGTGATTACTGAGTTCATATGAACAAGAAATAGAATTTCTTTAATTATCTACTTCTTCAACTTCCTTATATCCCTTTTTAATCTCACGAATTTTATATATACATCTCAGTTCTTTAATACTCGTTTACAGTTCATTATGGAGTTCTTCCTGTATTCAAATGATGTATAATAATACATCTATATGGGATACATCCATTTTATTCATAATTATCACCAGGCAATACAATTTTCTAGACTATCTGCTCTTGTAGCTTTCTTCTATTATTTATTCTATATTCGTATGATACCATAATTATCACCATCACCCATAGACATGTATTTAAATTTTATACATGTAACATAAATAACAATCATGTATATTCATTACCATTTACGTATTAGTACATACTTCACAACCATAATCTCATCTGCTGATATACTGATCACCTAAATATGTTTTCATATCACACTGTGTGATACATATATCATATAATAAAATTATCTGTATCATTTTTGGTGATACATACATCTTAAGTTTCCAACAATCAAATGCAACACATACACATGAAAAATTTATGATTATCATATATAATTAATAATCTCAATATTTTGCCTCAATCAATCATCACATTAGTGAATAAGCCATACATACATTTACATGTATATCACACGTGTACATCGTTCATAACACATGTATACAATTTGACTTCTCCTTCCACACAAATGAATACAAATATAACACATGTATACCATTCGACCACTCCTTCCAATGGATACAAACATAACACATATATAGCATTCAACTTTTCTTTTCACACGAATGGATACAACACATAAACCTTCACCAATAACTCCTCCAATAACTCCGTCAATCTATCATCCACATACACATAATTTATATTTATATACACATTCATATTCACAGAATCATGCAAAAATCACAATCACATATTTAGTGTGCAGTTATAATTATCAATATTGTATCAATACTTTGGTACATGCTTATTGAATTGGTTAAGTTCATTTAGCTCAGCAATAAGTTTTGGTCTAACATTAATAACATGACCCAGGTTTAGGGTTCAGAACACATCCATTAATAATTCATAAGTTCGAGATATTATACATTTCATAGTCGATCATCATATACACATAAAGATATGTTAAGATTTTAAACTTCTACTTGATTTTTGATATCATCCTTCAAGTTAACACTTTTAGTATAACTTTGAATATAAGTTCAACTTCCTGATTTTATACATTACCGATCATTAATTAATTGGAAGAGTACTGATATTTAATTAAATGTTCGAATAAGCAAGTATAAACATCTTTACTGGTATCTATTTTAATCTTTCATTCATTTCCAAGTTTCCGATGTAGGGTTCTTGGTGTAGCCATTCCAATTTCATCAGTTAATGATATTCTACACCTCACAGTCAATCATCACGCACATGTATATATAAGTGTTTATGAGCAAGGTTACAAGTACAACCGTTCTCGTGAATTTCACCACTTGGTTATGGATCAGTTTAACTACTATTCTTTATGTTTTGTCCACTCCTTGACTGGAATTCTCAAATCGTCATTCATGGTAACTAATCATCATATTTTAAGTTCTCCGTTCCATTTCATTACAAGTTATATTCATAGTTAATATATTCGATCGGAGTTACTTTACTCACATCTGGTCTGCCAGTTCTTCCGATATCTAATATTGTTCACTAGCACCACATATGCATAGCTTTCTTCTCCATGAATGCAACGGCTCAAAAAACATGTAAAGCTGACTCCGAACCGTCGAATATAGTCCGAAAACCCCACAAAATATGAAACAGGGTTAGATACGTAATAACTAAATTATTTAGGGGGCTACTGTTAACTTTTTAGGGTCCAAAACAATTATTTAAATTTCAGGGGGCTAAATAAAAGTTTACCTTCAAAATATGAAAGTGGGTCGGGTCAGACTCATAACGGGCGGGATTCTTTTCTTAACCTAATAGCCCTCTTCTTCTTCTTTTAAAACAGCAGCAACTTGTTGCTTCCTCCCTCCTCCGTCCGTGGCCACCGCCGCCACTTTGTCACCGCTATCCCTGCGTTGGCGTCGACGCTTTCCTCATCGCTGCTGCTCCGACAAGCGAGAGGGAGAGAACAGGAGAGAGAGATAAAGAGAGAAGAGAGAGCAAAAGAGAACAAGAGAGAGATGAGAGGGGGTTTCCCACCCTCCTTCGCCCGTGGCCGCCATCCCCTGGGGGGTTGCCTCCACCCGAACTGTACCGTCGGCCGGGGCCCAAGGAACAAAGAGAGAAGGAGAGAGCCGTGGAGAAAGAGGAAGAGAAAGGGAGAGAGAACAAGTGAGAGAGAAAGAGAGAACGATGGAGATGAGAGGGGGCATGTTGTTGCTCCCCTAGGCCGCCGCTCTCGGTCTCCCCTGCGGCGCCGGCGACGGCAAGAGAGAGAGAGTGTGTGGAGGCAAAGAGAGTGAGTAGAAGAAAGAAAGAGAGTAACAGAAAGAGAGATATTTCATCTCCTCTCTTATAATAAGTTCATCCACCAATCCCCATTTGCCACCTCACCCTCAAATTTTTCCCTCGCCGCCACTCTACCACCCTACTGTTCTTCACCTTATCTCATCTTTTTTTCGATTAAATGAATATACACATATACAATTAGAAAAAAAATCAATACTTGATATGCATATTATATATTTCATGAAATATATATATTTCACATTTTTTCTTCATACTCTATTACTTAAAAAAATTAATTACAAATACGAGTTACAATTTATCCAATTTATTTTGCTTCAAATTTTCTCTGAATGAATTTTAGAAATTTATTTCACACAAAACAACAACAACTAAGTCATTTTGTCTCAAGTATTTGGGGTAGGCTACATGAAGCAAAAGAGAATTACGCCGGATCTTGGTTCATGTTCATAATATGTGATAATATTTTACGTTGGCTATCACAGGACTACTACAACCCTCCTTCTTTATCTTGGCTTGGGACAGGCAATGAACAGTACACTGGCGGAGTAATTATTTCACACAAAACGATTAATTAAATTATTATATCAATTTTTGAAAAATCTCATTAATCTAATATTAAAATTTTTAATCCATGATTTAATAACCCGGGTGTTACAGATCTTATAACTGTTTTGAGCGTGCTGAGATTGTTTGAATTGATATGTTGAGGAATCTATCCTTATTCATTGCCACCCGCTTAGCTATAGGGCTGTTATAACTTCCTGAGTTGTACAACGTCAGGAGTGTGGGGAAAGATCACCTGCACAAGTGATTCTGCGATTCGTGAAGATCGTGTTGCTGATCTGCTACTGGAGTGTAAGAGGAAGTCTTCAAAGAGAGTCTTCATCGTAGAGATTGAAGCATCCTCGAAGTTGATCTTCGCTATGGAGACTGAAGATTCAGAATAGCTGAGCAGCTCCGACTGGGTTGAGGATTCGGATGGGTGGCTCCGGATTGACGTGGTTCTGAGGAGGGACACGAGACTCTTCCTTGGCCCATATTAATCCTACTAGTAGAATGACTATTGGCCGCTTGTGACGCCTATGAAGCAGCAAAATACGTAACGCGATCTCGACAGGAGTCAGAAATCAACCACTATACTTAACCTTTTACATAAATGAATCCCATGTCTTAAGCCACCATAATTTCACTACAATCACTAAAATCCCTAAGTTTCTTGTAAAAACAGAAAGGGGAAGAAAAAAGGAACTGCTTCTCTTTCGTGAACTAACTTTCAGTTTCGCTTTTGGGAAAAGCCAAAAGGGGTGGGGGGTGTGCAAGTGGAAAGAGACGAGAGAATCCTGGTGGTATTGTCAATGTGCACAGAGAGAGAGAGAGAGAGCACCTGTTTGGTGTACTACAAGACAGTAGCTCTGAGGACTGGACTCCCAAGACCACACGGGTGCGTTCCGTTTCTTTTTAATTTTCTCCCACTCGTGCATTCATTCTTAACCCCATCATCAGTCAAATCTACTTCATCTCATTTCATTAGAGGGAGAGTGTGTGTGAGAGAGAGCGAGAGAGTCTTCCTCTGCTCTCAATCAAGGCTGAGACTCTGTTCCCAAATCAGAAGTCAGGCCCATCTTGCTCTTGGTTTTAATGCATGAGAAATTAGTGTGCTCCGAGCAGTCTGATCAGCCACTGAAATCCACTGCTGAAAAAATGGGCTTCTTCCATGGAGAGCAAGCGTGGGGCTTTCAAAGTGATCTCATGGCCATAGGAGAGGAGCAGGCTGGGCATCATGAGGAGGAAAATGTATTAAAGAGTGAGGAAGAAGAAGAGGGCGGCAGTGGAGATCAGGGGAGGATGAGTACTGCAAGGTCCAAGGTGGTGTGCGCTCGTGGCCATTGGAGGCCCGCTGAGGATGCCAAGCTCATGGAGCTTGTCTCACGACATGGCCCTCAGAACTGGAATCTTATTGCTAAGAGTCTTGAAAGCAGATCAGGTAAAATGAAGAAATTAGTCTTCTTTTTTCTTTAATTAATGAAAGGACAAGCAAGATACTTTTTTTTTTTATTTCACAATCTTTTTGCAGTATTTATGTTGGGTTTCAACAACCAAGGAAAAAAAGGTAATGTTATTTTTTTTAATTATTTTTCTTTAAAAATAGCTCTTGAAGCATAGCTCAAGTGGTAAAAGACTCCTAACTAGATTTAAATAAGGCGAAGAAAGAAAAAAAATCTGTTGTGACAGAAAGTGCTTAAAGATAATAATTTTTCAGAAATCTCTCAGTGATTATTTTTTTCCATTTCTCTTTTTCTTATGATTCGTTTCAGTACTGTAATTTAGTTTACTTCTTCTATTTCTTTTGTGTGGCCTGGACTTTATGATCGTCTGCTGCCCTGTTTGTTTAACTTAACTCAGTTCTAAAGATAAGACAGAGAGCTAAAACTGATTTATTTAGTTTTTTTCTTTGCTCTTATCCCTTTTCTGCAAACTACTGCAACTTTTTTTTTTCTTTAGAATGAACAGTGAACCTAAAAAGACCCGTATTTTATTAATAAGCTTTTAATAAAAGCAATCTTGTAGATACATAAAACCACAACTTGTTTCCCAGCTACCAATCTTGGACTTATTACTTTGGGTTTGAAATTTGAATTTGGTTGCACAGGGAAGAGCTGCAGGCTGAGATGGTTCAACCAACTGGACCCAAGGATCAAGAAGAAACCCTTCACTGAAGATGAAGAAGAGAAGCTGATTGCTGCACAACAGGCCTATGGAAACAAATGGGCTCTCATTGCAAGGCTTTTCCCTGGGAGAACTGACAATGCAGTGAAGAACCACTGGCATGTGATCATGTCAAGAAAGCAGAGAAGGCAGTCCCCTGCTTATAGGAGGAGAAAGCCCACCATCGACACTAACAATTCTGCACCAAATCCTCCCCAATATCAGTGCTTGTTCCCAAAAATGTAGAGGTGAATGCTAACTACAATGCATGCAGTGGTGAGTCCTCTGTTACTAGCACTAGAGATGAGTCTGAGTCTACATCCACAGATCTCTCTCTCTCTCTCCTCTCTCCTCTCTCTCTCTCTCTCTCTGTGTTACTAGCACTAGAGATGAGTCTGAGTCTACATCCACAGATCTCTCTCTCTCTCTCTCTCTCTCTCTCTCTCAATGCCAGTAACATGACTCCTGGGCTTCTCATAAGTTGCAGACCCCAATCCCAACAACAAGGAATGATCTCACCTCCTAGCACATGTATTATTTTATTTTTAAAATGTCTTCTTTTCTATTTATTTTTTTAACCAAAGAGCATAGTAGTTTGTCTTGAGTCATATATGATTTAAATATGTCTCACATCAAAAAGTTAGATAAAAAGTGAATTACTTGGATAAAAAGTTAGGTATTTATTTGTCAGCATAAATCTTTAGGTCAGAAATCAGAATAGGTCCCAATATATATTGTTTCTTCATCTGTTTGTCTCTAAAAGTGTCTGTAAATTAGTATAAAAACCAGTTGTGAGCTAAAGGGTAGTTTAGATTCGGTACTTGTTTGATGTAATAAATTAGTATCAAAACCCCTTTGTACGCTACGAGAGAATATGGATCCAATGGTTCTAGATGTCATTTGAGTTGTCTCTGTAATTTCTATTTACGGTGCTTATTATTAATCAATTTTCTTTGGAACAATTATTAATCAAGAACTTAAATATGCAAAATTCTTTTCGGGTTGCCCCCCTTATTGATGCAATTTCAATCTTTTTGCAGGCTTTTATGAGAAAGGTGGAAGAACTGCATGTTACCCGGGTGCACCGTTCATGCTGGTCCCAAATGTTGATCAGTCTGGCTATTCTGACTCCAACTCAGAGGTTTCAGCTGCTGAATCAGTGGTCAGCTACAGAGACAATGGACTTGTGCAGGGAGACAGAGATCATGAGAGGGAGAACATTAGCTTCACCTTCATTGATTTCCTAGGTGTTGGAGCAACATAGAGAACTAGGATGTAGAGTTTGGTGGAGAATTGGGAGGGAAGAAAATGGAAATGGGAAAGGTTTATGCAGATGAACTCTTTTGTGGTCTGTATCTTGAATCTAGGCTTTTTATCCTTTCTGTTATTTTCTTCTTTCTTTGTTTCTTTCTTCTTTAATTAAGAAGAATCTATGCTGTTGATTAGGACTTGTGCAGTTGTCCTTTTGTGCCAAGAAACAAAACTTTTTTAGTTGAATTTCAAAAAATATTTACAATTTGTTGTGACTTGGCTTCTCCATTATTCTGAACAAGTCACAGATCACTCACAAATTTTTGCAGTCTCTCCATTCTGAACAATTCACAATACAAAATCCAAGCACCGAAAGCTTCATCATTCGACAGATAACATCCAATTAGCATTGCAATCACACCTTTTCCTCACGCCGTCCAGACCCTCAAACCACTTATTTAAGCACAAGGAACAAGATTGATTGAAGAACCTAACATGCAAGTCCAAAATGATCAATTATCCGTGTCATCAAGCCGTAATATCAGTTATTATATGCTTGACATTTAACATGATCGTGGTCTAAACTTTAGTCGTATGAACAACCACAATAACCGGAATATCTCCTGGACTATTGTGGATATTAATTGGCATTGTTGAGACACGGGGTGATTTAAAAGAAATTTAATTATGACATGTCGGATTTGTGTTTCATACAACTTCATATATTGACGCAGATGGGGAAGGGAGGAATACGAACGACTCAGTCTAGATCTCCTAGCGTTGAGGAATCTGAAGAAATCTCCAATTAAGGATAACTACTCGAATCCACGAGTAAAACGACCCGAATTCACGAGCCAAGTGAACAACTCAAATCCACGAGAAAATATGAGTGAAAACTCAAAAGTTTATTAATTGAAAATTGGATGTCAAAAATAAAGAGTACAATGGTCTATTTATAGGCTTACAAAAGAGTGCTACTCCTATTAGAAAACTATAACTTATTTCTAAAAGAAAATAAAAGGAAATAAAAGAATCCTAATCTATCTAGATAATCTAAATTCAAAATAAAAAAAGTTTAAAAATAAAGAAACAAATTAAAACTAAACAGAATCCTAAACAGGTTCAGATATGGCTGAAACGCGCAGGTCGATCGATCGGGCGGTCGGCCAACTGTAAAAGTCTTTGGCCTCGTCTTGTGTCGGCCGACCGGACGATCGACCTACTGTAAAGTCTTTACTCTCTGTTGGGGGTCGGTCGCCGACTGTAAAGTCTAAACTCTCGGCTTTGGCGCGGTAAACCGGGCGGTCAACCGTTGTTTTGGCTGAGTATTTTGATCGATTGGGTGGTCGACCAAAGCTGTTGTTTCTGCTGACTTGAGCCTGCTAATGTTGCCTTGATCTCATGTATTAATCCCTCCCTCTTAAAAAGAACTCGCCCTCGAGTTCCTATCAAGCTGATAGCATAGCTATATAAAAGAGGACATCTTCTTCTTCGTAGACTCTAGAGGCAGTGGAATCGGTCTCATGGCAACTCTCTTGCCCTTCCAAGTAAACACATATATGTTATCCCTTTCCTTGTGGATAGCATCAACATCATATTGCCACGGCCTTCCAAAAAAATATGGCACATGCCCATATCCACAACATCGCAGGTAACAGGATCTCGATATAACTTTCCAATAGAAATATGAACTTAACACCTATCTATTAGCTTGATGCATGGGTCTTTCTTGATCCACCCAATGTCATAGGGGTGAGGACGTGGCTTCGTCTCTAGTTTTTAAAAATCTACGAGCGCCCTTGACACAAAATTCTCGGAGCTCTCATTATCGATGATAAGATTGCATGCCTTATCCTTGATCGAAATACCTTGAATAGAAAAGTTGGTGCCGTTATGTGATGTCGGGGACCTTCTGATTGCAAAGTACTTTCTGAACGATACAAGCGACGGGATATCCATGTTCTTCTACGAAGTCAGAATCCTCTGGCTATCTCATTTAGCATATCATTTTCTTCTTCATAATCTATCATATCGATGGGCCTCCTCTTCGGGCACTCGTTTGACCTATGTCCAGTTTACCACACCTATAACACTTACCAATCCCAGGCTTAGTGTAAAGATTATCTTTGCTCTTTATGATCGCGGGGATATTGCTGGTGTAGACGTAAAAGCTTTGACCATTGGCTCTACTAGTGGTTGACTAGCCGTTGTGGAGCTTGGTTGGACTCTGTCGCCTCCTACGGGATCTTCGATTGACAACCGACACCTGAAAGATAGAACTCTGCTTTGTAACCTCTCAATCTTTATGGCCTTGTTTTGGGCCTCATCGACAGAGAACACATCTTGGATGGCCACACGCTCCTGGATGAGGTACTTTAACCCGTTGATGTACTTAGAGGTCCGCTGCTCCTCTGTCAGGGATAGGTCACATCGCGATGAAAGGCGGTAGAACTCCTACCTGTATGTCGCTATAGTTCTTGGGCCTTGTCTGTATTATTCAACTTGATTGTAGAGGATCTATTGATAGTCGGATGGAAGGAATTTACCTTATAGAAGTTGCTTCAAGTGCCTCTATGTTATCAAATGTTGCTTTTCTTGACGCCTTAGTGAGACTTGCAATTGAACCCACCATGTGGTTCCTCCTTCTTTAAGCTTGTAACCCACAAATTTGACTTGTTTTCCATGAGAATATAAGCCATGTCAAATAATTTATCCACCTCGTAGATCCAATCCTGAAAGAATCAATATCAACATTCTACTGAAAGAGAGGATGTCAACCTTCATCAGCCTGTACTCATGAGGATTTGGGTATCCTCCTTCCCTACCATGATTAGGGTAAGGGACTTTAGCCTCCCTATTGGGGTTAAGAAAGCTGCCTCTCTTATTTGGATTAGGATTAGTGAATCTCCCACGCCTTCCATAGAGTAGGCTATCATCTCCAAAGTCATCATACTGATAAGCCGAGTTGTTGAACTCTACGCCAGAGAATTCGTCAATTTGGGATGTCGTAGAGGGTAGTGGTAGGTTATTGATATGAGGGTGGTTGATTTGGATATCGTTGATATGGGGGTAGTTGATATGGGGGTGATAGTAGCGGGGGCGGTTGAACTAGTGGTGGTTGAGTTGAAGGCGGCTGATTTAGTGATGGGGATTGTAGATGAGGATTATTCGAAGAAGATGGACGTGGTGGATGAGGATTACCTGATAAAAGTGGAAGTGGTGGAGGAGGGTTGTTTGATGGATGATTCTACACACTTCGGTGCGTACATCAGTTAGGCTTCGATCATCAAGTTTGAGGGAGATCTTCTTGAGTTCCTGGACTACAACGTCTATAGTTGATTGAAAAATGTTGAGTCTCTCTTCAAAAATATCCATCCTTGTGGATAGCTTTAGTAGGTCGTCGTTATTTTTGGTCATCATCAGAGCGTTTGTTGAAGCTCTGATACCACTTGATACAGACATGGAAGCGAGGAAGACGAACAACTCAGGCTAGAACTCGTTCTAGCGCTGAAGAACTTGAAGAAATCCAAGAGCAAATATGTAAGAAAACTCAAAAGTTTATTAATTGAAAATTAGATGCCAAAACTAAAGAGTACAATGACCTATTTATAGGATTACAAAAGAGTCCTACTCCTATTAGAAAAGTATAACCTATTTCTAAAAGAAATAAAAATAATTAAAAGAGTCATAATCTATCTAGGTAATCTAAATTCAAAATAAAGGAAGTTTAAAAAAAGAAACAAATTAAACTAAACATAATCCTAAATATGTTTGGATAAGGTTGATACGTGCATGTCGGTCAAATAGACGGTCGGCCGATGATCGCTAAAAAACATGCTCAAAAATAAGTAAAAGAGTGATGATCGATGTTATAGTTTTAGCGATTCTACCGTAATAGCAAAGTAGTTATACGGGTCGTATCTACGAGGAGGAGAGGCGATAGAAGCGTGATGTATGGTTCTTCTGTTCGTTTCAACATTTTCTTCGTTTTTAAGAATGAATAGAAAGCAAAACAAGCAAGATTGTTGAAATGATTTGAAATGTTTTGATTGTTGGAAAAGTGTTTTTGTATTTTAGAGAGGGAAAAGATGCATGGCTAACCTATTACTAAATGCTCCCACTAATTTTTAGCTTCTTGAAGATATAGCCTCACAATGGATCATAATCAATCACAAACCTTGTGTGCAAGAACTATTCACGTGGTAGATCGAATAAAAGTTCCTCCTATCACCTTACTTCACACGGCAATACTTGAATATTCCTCCATCAAGATTCAACTTTAGGCGAGCATGGAGGAAGAAACAAGTGCAGTGCTGCTATCGGCAAGGATGAATGAGAGTTCCACTAGCTTACAAAAACAAGTAGCGTTAACAACTTCTATAAATCACCAAAAACTTATGAGTTAAGCATGAAGTATGAAGTTAGTCTACTTGTTAGTAAGTTAGAGTTAGAACCCTCATGGTAAGATATCATGGCTCTTACTTGCACAAGGCTAGTTTGATACTTATTGATTAATTTGGGTTGTTAATCAAGTTGCTAGAGATTAGTGGGTTAGTAGTTAGTTAACCATACTTTAAAGAAGTTAGCTAGACATGGTAAATGAAAACAAAAAAGAAGATGCAAGGAGAGTAAACATATTACACTAGTTGCAAGTAAAATAAAGCAATTAAAGACAAGAAACAAGAAGAAGAAGAATTAGACTTGTATTTGATTGTCACTTTCAAGATACAACTCTTACCCTCTCTCCAATTTCTGGTATAAAGCTAAGAATAAGAAGAGAATACAAGAAAACTAAAGAAAATCCTAAGAACAAACTAGTATCAATCCTCTAACTTTGGATATCTCCCTCTCTGAAAATCCAGGGGTAATTATAACACAGGAGCGTGGGAGGAAGTAGTGGAGAACATGGCCTTCGATGCTGGCAGAGTGATGTCGGATGGCCGCGAAAACGCAGCCACGCGGCCTAGGCCACATTTTTGCGGCCATTCTGTGCCAGTCTGCCAGTGCCGAAGCATGCAGACTGGTTAAGCCATGATGGGATGTTTTGACTTCTGCTCTCAGCATCAGCAGATTTGGGCTTCAAGTGTTGGGCTTCTTCTTGGTTCTAAAATCCTCAAATATATTAGAGTTTTAGGCCTCTTCTTCACTTTAAGCCATGGACCTAGAAACAAGGAGAAGAACCCATTAATAAACTAAATTCTATTAAGTTAAATGTGAAAATGTGATGAAAATATGGAAATATATATACTAATCACACCCCCACTTTTATCATTTGCTCGTCCCTGAGCAAAACAAAAGAAACTAAAAGCTAAACTAAGAAAGTTTATTACGCCACTTTCGCAGGTGACGGATTGCACTGAGCGTGTGCAATAAGCCTTTAAACCTCTAGGTTTTCCCTAGAGGAGGAGTTTTGTCTCCTGAGGGTTTTCGGCGGATTGTACCCACAAAATTCAAGAAAAGAATAAAAGTGTTATTTGTTTTTTGAAAAATTCTTCTTAAAGTAGAAAAAGCTTTTTAATCTCTTTAGTAAAAATAGCTAAACAATTATAAGCATTAGGTCTAACCCTTATTAGTTCTTCCTATACTTTGGTCTTCATGCAAGAATATGATTTTATTTTAGTTTAAGAAGAATTTTGTACTTCAAACTCATTCTTTTATTTTGTCTTAAATAATAAGTATTGTGTGAAGTGATGATTTACTTGAAAATTTTCAATTGAAACTCTAATGCCACAAAATTTATTAGTATTTATTTATGTACTATTTTTGTCCTTAATTTTCTTAGGCTTTCTAATTTACTTTTGCAACGAGTTTTTAACCGATGACTCCCAAATCAGGCGGTTTTAGAGCACTAGGTGAGAAAACATACCTTAGGTTAAATACTCAAGTAAACTAGACCATAAAACTAAGATTTATTTCCTTTAAGCGTGAATAATTATGCTTCTTAAGGCATAATTATTCAGCTTAATCGAGTTTATAACTATATATACACTTTTTTTTGTGTGTGTATGGCACTTAGAGTCTTTACTATAAATTTCAAGAATGTGTGTATAACCAATGCATATTTACTAAGACAAAAGTAGAGAGATGAGTTATGTTTTCTAATTCCTCCTAAACTATCAACTCAGCTAATATTCTTTTATTTAGGCTAAAGTAAAGAATTTCTAACTTGAGTTTTCTTAATTCTTATAACTATTTTTTTGTTTTACAAAAGACTATCAAAAATTCTCTACTACATAAGATTTTTTTAAGAAGAAGTAATACTAAAAATTAAAAAGAATAAAGAATTCCTATGTTAATATTCCCTCCCCTACACCTATCTAATGAATTGTCCTCAATGTATGACATATCATTGAATGCAATAAATAGGCATAAAGAACGACCTCACCATCTCCGTCTACTCGGGCCGGCCGAAATGCTAGGGTCGGCAACGCCTGAGGGTATTCTCAATGCGCTCCAGCTTAGTACTCTGATCCTCCAATTGTCTCCTAAGTCTTATCTGCCCCCTAAAATCTTTTTCATGCCCTTTCTAGATGGAGGACATGAATGCAGTGGTCTCAGTAGAGGGTGGCTGTTGCCAAAAGTGGGGCTCATTCTCCTCATCCATTTGTTCCTCTAACGATGACTCAGCAGGAACATCCTCGAGCTGAACAGTAGGTGTCCAGATCGAGTGCAGCCAGCTGTTGTACGCACTGGTGATACGTTCAGAGGTTACTAATACTTTGTCATACTCAAAAAATATCTCGTCCAGCAGAAAGTTTTTGCACAGACGGATCAGCAGAACGGGTAAAGAGTATTTCGTACCCTTTGTGTGTTGGGAGTTTGCAATGAGCTGCTGTGAATACATCGTGTTCAGACAGACATTATGTTGCCTCGTTATGAGGCTGTGAATAATTTGGATGACAGGTCTGTTGAATTAGATCGTGTCGTCGATGCCCATGATATTACATTGGATCCACCGTCCAACGCAATGGATAATGCGGAACGTGGTACTCGCTCGAAGACCACGATCCAGTTCAGTGCACTGTGCACCCATCAAGGTCACATAATCAATCAAAAGCAGTGGTGCAACGTGCTGAGGAGAGGGTGGAGTTTGGTGGCTTCCTCAATAGTCTCCAGGGTGACTAAGAGGTCCCCGTGATCAAGGTGGAGAATAAATTGGTTTTGGTCTATGGTTTCAACATCTATTCCCAAATAAAATTTCTTTATTAAGTATAGGCAATAGTAGGCATCAAGATCTGTGTTATCATAAACCAATCCATACCATTACCTCTCCCTAATCTGATCTAAAAATACAGTACCATACCCATGAATATCACTAAAAATTCGTGAGAAATCTTTCTCAGGAAAAATCATAGGGGTCATGGCAAAGAACTGAATTTGAAACAAAGATTAGGGATAAAAAATTGCAAACCTCTCCTGGAGACTTTGGGGAAACCAATTCAGACTGCTTGGCGCAGTCCAGAGATCAGAAAGGAGATTCTTGGAGGAGATCTGAGCTAGGATCTTCAAATGGCCAGAGAGGATCAAACGGCGTGGCAGACTCCCCAGGTCTTGCCGCGTTTCCGTGGCAAAAAGGGCCTGGGCACAGCTCTTTTGAGAATCTAGTGGGGCTCAGGTAGGTAGCGGTGCCTGGGCTTCTCCTCTCAGTTTTGAGTGCTGAATTTGGAATATAAGGCGCGTGGGAAAGAATTTTGGGAGGATATAAATAGGTGGAGACAAAGAAAGGGGATTCCTATTCTAACCCTAGGTTAAAGGGATATTCACAAGTATGCTAGGATTTATTATTTTATACAAAGAATAATTACAAAGAGTTTCTAATCTTTATTTGTATTTACAGATTTTTATTTTTATTTTTTATTTTTTTTCATTTGTGGTTTGTGGTGGGATATGGTCACGTGTAAGATGGGTCGAAAAGACCCAGGACATTTTCATCTTGTGACTCAGGCTCAGTGGTTAGAAATAGTTTTAATCTTTGTCTGTTTACTTTTATTTCTCACCACTCTTTGAATCAACAATTACTATTGTACCATGTGGAGAGACTGTACGTACAGTGAACGGACCCGACCAACGACTTTTGAGTTTCCCTCAAAGATGTGAAGCCTCGAATTGTAGACCAGAGCGTTTTGCCCAAGGACAAATTTTTTAGGTTGATGATTTGGTCATGAAAAATTTCATTCTGGTCTTTGTTGAAAATACCTAGAGGGGGAGTGAATAGGTGATACTGCTAATCTATTGAACTAAATGCAGAATTTAAAAACTAATAGCAATTACACAAGATGCAAGCAACAAGTGATGCACACAACCAAGCCAAGCATATAAGTATGAATGATCAATGTGATATGATGCAAGGCACAAAAGTAAAGAGAGAGAGAGATAGAATAAGAGTCAAGGGATCAAGCGCAAACAACAAGATATGTTTGGAGGTTCGAGCACCCAGCTCTACATCCCCACCTTCACCCAGAAGGATTTTAAGTCCACTAGCTTGTCCACAAAGGACTCCCACAAAGGGAACCTCCACCGAGGATTTGGGGCAATAACAATTACAAGGAGTACCCAACTCCTCTCTTTACAACAACAACCTCCTTCTAGAGGCAAAGCACCTAGCCAACAAATAATCACCTCACAACTTGAGGGATAAGCACAAAGCTACACAAGGATCACCTCACCACTTGAAGGATACAATCCAAATGCACAACCTCCTCAACACAATGAAGGAAAGGCACAAAGCCAAGCAAATGAAGGGTTTACAACTTGGTGGTCTAACAAACAACACAAACAATCTCTTTTCCCACACAAGGATCCTATAGAATGAGATAGTAGATTTAGCTCAAGTGTGGAGAAAGCAAAGGAATGAAAATCAAAATCTCAAAGAAAATCTTTGGGAAAACTGAAATCAAGATATAGAAGTTGAATCAAAACTCTTTTCCCAAAAACCCTTTTCTTTGATTTTCCAAACCCTAGCAAAACACCAAATGGATTGTTCAATTAAAGCCCAAAAACTTCTTTTGATTGCTGTGAAAACACTAGAGAAAGCTCAAAAATTCGTTCAAAAATTCTTAGAGAAAACAGGCCATTAATGGGGTATTTATAGCCCCTAGAAAAATATAGCCCTTGGCAGCAGATCCTGCCAAAAATGAACTACCGGTCGACCGGCCAACGGTCACATTTGACCGCTGGCAGCTACCGGTCGACCGCTCGGTCGACCGGACCCAGATACAGAGAGCAACGGCGCTCTGTCTGGTCGGCCGCTCGGTCGACCGGGCCAACCCGAGAGCAACTGCTCTCAGTCGGTCGACCGTGCGGTCGACCGGCTAATAGGTGAGCCAGCGTGCACGTATTCGTGCACGTCGGTCGACCACTACGGTCGACGGCTACTTGGTACGGTCGACCGTCCGGT
Source organism: Agave tequilana (assembly GCA_038442645.1). NCBI lineage: Eukaryota > Viridiplantae > Streptophyta > Magnoliopsida > Asparagales > Asparagaceae > Agave > Agave tequilana. Next base: position 74,448 of record JAVJIF010000996.1, read on the forward strand.
CGACCGACCTAGCCTGGCAGCAGCAGTTCAGGTCAGAAAAACATGTAATTTTTAATCCTAAAAATTCCCATAAAATCTCTAAAATTACACAAAAATAGTTTTATCATTTTACATTGAAAAATAAACTTGTGTTAAAAACTTTAACACAAATTTCAAACATTATGAACCATTTTTGTGTTATAGAAATTTTGCCAAAAACCAAAAACTGTATTTTCTAAAACTAGGATTTTTGAATAGAGAATACGTTTTGTCCAAAACTCATCTAAATACAAAGCATGGTATTAAACAACATTTAGGCATGATGTATACGGATATAATCCTATATACATGAAACATATATATATCCATGTTTTTGACTTTAATTCCAAATTTATATTTTGTAAAACACAAAACCTAAACACATGAATAGGTATATCAAACTAAGTTTGTCAAAGTAGTTGAAGCATACATGTATATAGAACAAATCTAATATACATTAACCATGTAAACTTGTTTTGAATCTATCTATTCCTGAAAACCAAGATCGGTTCCTAAAACCGAAAACCAAAACCAAAACATGAAACGTGTGTGTTTTGTGAACTTGAGCATATCATACTATTATAATCTTTACAAATGGATCTAAACACAAAGCTAAACTAGGTACCGATGTCTTCTTGTAGAACAACGTCTTCAAGCCGACTCGATCCAAAACTTCGTGATCCATCGAGCTTGACTCCAACGAGTGCTATATATGATCTTTGACGCTCGGGCTCTTGAATCACCATGTGAGAGCTTCCAATACATCTTGTTGAAGCTAATCACCAAACTAATATCTTGATTAATGATCTGAAATTAATATCACAAGATTATTAGTACTCATAACTACATGAGTTAATCATCATCAAAACTAGAGTGGAAGGCCTTTGGGCCAATATTTGTGACTCGTGCATTATCATAAGCTTCGTTCCATATTTCCTCCAATTCAGAGATCTGCAATTTCCTTAGTTTACCAGCTCTAGTCAGATTAAAGTTTAATTGCTTTATGGCCCATGGAGCTTGGTGTTCTAATTCGACGGGCAGATGGCAGGCTTTTCCGAATAGAACTTTGTATGGAGACATACCTAGGACGGTCTTAAAAGCAATCCGGTAAGCCCACAAAGCATCTATCAGCTTGACCGACCATTCTTTTCGATTTGTCCTACCGTTTTCTCCAAAATTAGCTTGATTTGCCATTTGCCACTTCAACCTGCCCATTCATTTGGGATGATATGGGGTGGATATTTGTGAGTGATGGAATCCGCATTAGGGCTTCGAAAACCCTATTGCAAAAATGTGACCTATCATTAATGATTGCTCGCGGGGTATCAAAACGGGAGAAGATGTTTTCTTAAGAATTTTGACAACCACTTTGTTGTCGTTGGTTTTGGTAGGCAAGGCTTCTACCCATTTGGAGACGTAATCCACTGCAACCAAGATGAACTGGTTGCCAAATAAATTTGAGAATAGTCCCATGAAATTGATGCCCCAAATATCAAAAGATTCGACTTCAAGAATCTAGTTTAGGGACATCATATCTCGCCTCGAAATCTTTCTAGTCTTTTAACAGTTTGCACATGACTTGCAAAAATAAAAGGAGTCTTCGAATAAAGTGGGCGAGTAAAACCCACTTTGCAAAACTTTCTCTGTGGTTTTGCAGGGACCAAAGTGTCCTCTGCATACAAGCTCACAACAGAAATTGAGCATGCTCCTTTGTTCCTCCTCTGGTATACATTACCGAATGATTTGGTCAGGACAATTTTGAAGAGATATTGTTCTTCCTAGAAGAAGAACCAAACCTAGGCAAAGAAGCGATGCTTGTCCTGCTTTGTCTATTCAGCGGGTAATTGTCCGGTGACCAGATAATTGACAACATCCACGTACCAGTGTTCTTTAAAAATGGGACGATGTGCTCATCTGGGAATCCTATTGATCGGAGTTCAATCTACAGATGCATTGGAATTCTTGATAAGTGGTCAGCCACCACATTTTTCACACTTTTTTTGTCATGGATCTCCAGGTCGAATTCTTGAAGTAGAAGGAACATCGAATAAGTCAGGCTTTGGCCTCCTTCTTGTCATGAGGTGCTTCAACGTGGAGTGTTCCGTAAAAATTGTACTTTTGGATCCCAGTAAGTATGGACGAAGCTTCTCTAACGTGAAGACAATAGCCAAGCATTCCTTCTCGGTCGTGTGTAGTTCTATTGGGTGTTAGTCAGGGTCCTACTTGAATAATAAATCATATGTTGCCTATTATCGACGCGCTGCCTAGGACAACGCCGATAGCAGAACTAGAGACATCACACATGATTTCAAATGGTTTCGTCCAATCTGGAGCTGAAATTATGGGCGCAGAGATGAGTTCTCTCTTCAGTCTTTCCATGAGCAGAAACACTCGTCGTCGAAGTAAAAGGCACGTCCTTAGTAAGCAAGTTGGTCAAGGGTCTAGCAATCTTGCTAAAGTCCTTGATGAACCGTCGATAAAATCCTGCATGTCCTAAGAAAGAACGAATGTCTCTTATGCACTTGGGGACAAGAAGTTTAGCCATTACTTTGATCTTCACCTTGTCAACTACAATCCCCCTTATTGAAATTTCATGGCCGTGGACAATTCCTTGTCTCATCATGAAGTGGCACTTCTCCCATTTTAGAGTTAGATTCTTCTCCTTACATCTCTGAAGAACCAATTCTAGGTGATGAAGACATTGATCAAATGAATCTCCTATTGGCCCAAAGGTTATAATCCTGGGTTTTGTGTTTTGATGATAACAAAGCATATGACGTTATTTGGTACTAATCAAGTTCAAAAGTGTATTTCAGGATTTAAAGAGATCTAACAAATTTCTTTTCTAAATGAAGGTGTTGATGGCTCAAGGGTACTCAAGTACGGGATCATAGCTCAAAGCTCTCAACATCGCTCAAACATCACTATCAGAGAAGCCCACTTAAAGATTCTTCTAGTCGATTAGAACATTGTCAAAAAACTAATTTGTTAAGAGTAGAATAAGATTTGAGGCTCAAAGATATACACATACAAATGCACATTTTCAAAAGTATGGTTTTGACATGTTTAGTTTTGATACTTGTTCCACACTTTCTTAAAATTTCTATCTTTGTTTAGAATTTATATCTCATGGCTATACATGTCTTCTCTCTTCTAAATTTAAATAAAATTATTTGAAAAGTTTTTCTTATCTTCAAAATACCTTGACCTAGTTTTTGGCCTAGGTCGGTCGACCGTGCCTATTACAGGCCAGAACGATCGACCGCACGGTCAACCAATCCTCTGGCAATTGGAGTGTGCATGTTGTACACATTCCCGGTTGACCGACCGTCAACCGGTCCCTTATTGCAATCGACTGGGCAGTTAACCGACTGTAACTCATTTGGTCTCAGTTAAACATGGTCGACCGACCCGATCGACCGAGTGCCAACGGTCAAATTTTTTTGAATGGCCGGTCGACCAGCCGGCGAACGACACATTGCCAGATTGGCAGTAATGGCCAATTTTAAATCTGCTTTTAAACATGTTTTTTAAACGTGGTAAGTTGAATTTGTAGGGTCAATTTCTTCATTTTAGACCTGGTAAAACTATTTTAAAAGTGTTTTTCTAAAACCCATATAATGGGTCATTGGGATTTAATATTTTATAACATGAAATTCAATGAAAATCTATTTTGCTTTCAAAGAGAAAAGTTTCAAGTTTCTTTTGTACTCTTATTTTCAATGTTTTTTTGAGTTTTTCTGCTCTTAAATCTCTCTTTATGATTTTTCACTCTCACTTACATCCTTGTGCTTCATGTTTACATTTTACTCTATAGGTTTTTTTTATACGAGAGTTACAAAGAGAGTGTTTATGATCTCTTGATTACCCAGAGCTTGTTATCTCAATTGGCTTTATGCTACCTCTGGTGTAGAGGATTGAGTTGGGAGTTGTTGTACTCCGAGTGATTATATTCCTTATTGTAAGGTCCCTTTGTGGAGGATCCAATAGTGGGTAGTAAATTCTTCACGTGGTGAAGGCGGGGACATAGAGCGGTGGCTCGAACTTCGGAACAAATCTTTTGTTTGCGATTGCTTTACTGTCTCTATTTACTGTAAGTTCACCTAGAGGGGGGTGAATAGGTGAAGGCTAATCTAATGGTCACTTAATGATGAATGATACGGAAGCTAAAAACATTATGACCTAATTAAAACTTTACACTGAACACCACGTATAACACAAGAGTGTTGCCGAATTCCCGTGAAGGCTCTGGATAAACTCCTCTAGATTCCCCTTGAATGGGTTGAGGTGCCGCGTGGCTCTCTTGGTTGAATACAAGTGTTAGCAAATAATCCCAAGCAATATATCAATATGAGCACAATATATCAAGCATGTAAATGTAAAGACAATATTGAATGCAAGATATAAACAAGTAAGGGGAGAGAGAGAGAAAAGGCGATCGCAAACATAAGGTATGTTTCGAGGTTCGAGCACACTTGCTCTACATCCCCACTTCGACACACGAAGGATTTCCACTATGCAAGATCCCAATGGATCTCTCCTCGGTGCCGCAACACCTATAAGCCCTCGGACTCCCTAGTCCCGTACACACGCAAGCTCACTAGCTCGCCGAGGTCGCACTT
>JAVJIF010000997.1:0-101519 GCA_038442645.1 Agave tequilana
TCTCATGCAAACTATACAGAGGCTAGAGGTTCAAATGAGCTAATTAGCCACTCCACAGAATGAGAGACAAAAGGGTACCTTGCCTAGTCAGCCAATAACCAATCCTAGGAATTCTCAACAAGCTTATTTGGCTGAGGATCAATCATTAAATCAATGTAATGTTGTTCATATATTGAGGTCAGGAAAGAAAGTTGATAATCAAGTGTCAACACCAACCAATCCCATTCAGCACAACCACAATCAAGCATCCACCTCATTTAATCTCATTCCTCTTAAATCTGACGAATCTGAAAAAGATAAGTCAACCAGTCAGGTACACCAGCCTATAGTATCATTTCCTAATAGGCTAAAAAACAACAAGCAAAATTCACCCATGGAGAAGATAATTGAGATATTTAATCAAGTGAAGATAAATGTGCAACTTCTTGATGCCATGCAACAAGTCTCATCCTATGCTAAGTTTCTTAAGGACATGCGCATCAAGAAGAGAAAGACTAATGTACCCAAAAAAGTCTTCTTAGCCACAAACATTAGTGAGCTACTGTCGGGCCTGATCCCTGTCAAGTACAAGGATCCAGGTTATCCCACCATTGCCTGCACCATAGGACAAGCCGAGATTAGTCGTGCACTTTTTGATTTGGGAGTAAGTATCAACTTGCTTCCATTCTCAGTTTATCAACAACTCGGGTTGGTTGATCTTAGTCCAACTCGAGTCACTATCCAACTGGCTGGCCGTTCAGTTAAAGTTCCAAAAAGAAAAATTAATGATGTCCTTATCCGGGTTGGGATGTTTATTTACCCCGTTGATTTCATAGTTCTAGAGACACAACCTGTGTCCAATCCTAGGGCTCAAACTCCTGTTATCCTTGGGCAACCATTCCTTGCTACTGCCAATGCCATCATCAATTGTAGGAATAGGTCCACGAGGTTAACCTTTGAGGACATAACTAGAGAAGTCAATGTCTTCAACTTAGGAAAACAACCCGTGATGTTGAGGACCAAACATTTGAAGTCAACCTCATAGAGAACTTAACAAGTGAACACAGGGAAGAATTGAAATTAAAACTGAGTGTGACTTCGGTTAGAGTCTAACGACTTTAATCTTGATCAGGTTTTTGAGTCTGCTATGAATTGGACCTCGAACCCTATTTCACCAATATGGAGCCAGCTAATTTAACTCATCCCTCTAGTGAGCCTTCCTCTTCCTTAGAATTGAAAGCCTTACCTGCGTATCTCAAGTACGTCTATCTAGGCGAACAAGAGAACTTTCCTGTCATCATTGCCTCCCATTTAAATAACGGGCAAGAAGAAGACCTTAAAGAAATTCTAAGAAAACATAGGGAAGTCATCGGTTGGACTATGACTGATATAAAGGGATTAAGTCCAACCATCGTTTAACATCGCATTTATCTCAATGAATATGCCATACCTAAAAGAGACCCGTAGTGTAGGTTAAACCTTATAATACAAGAGGCTGTTCATGCTGAAATTGTGAAACTCTTAGATAATGGGATAATATATCCCATTTATGATAGTCAATGGGTCAGTCCTGTCCACGCGATTCCAAAGAAATCCGGTTTCACCGTAGTGGAAAACGAGAATAAAGAGTTGGTCCAAACTCGACTTTCCACGAAGATCCGAGTTTGCATTGACTATAGGAAACTTAATGCTGCAACTTGTAAGGACCATTTTCCACTCCCCTTCATTGATCAAATACTTGAACGTTTGGCGGGCCACGAGTATTACTGTTTCTTAGAAAGTTACTCGGGGTATAATCAGATTCCTATTACTCCTGAGGACTAAGAAAATACTAGGTCACATGTCCATCTGGGACATTTGCTTATAGTCGAATGCCTTTCGGCTTGCGCAATGCCCCAGCAACATTTCAACGTTGCATGTTGAGTCTTTTTTCTGATATGGTAGAACGATTCTTAGAAATCTTCATGGATGATTTCTCCATCTACGGAGATTCATTCACTCAATGTCTCCACCATTTAGAACTTGCCCTCCAACGTTATGCTGAGAAAAATCTGACACTGAACAGGGAGAATTGCCACTTCATAGTAAAATATGAAATTATCTTGGGTCATGAAATCTCCAAGAAGGGAATTGAAGTGAATAGAGCCAAGATTGAGGTTATTGCTAAGCTTCCCATGCCCAAATGCGTGAAGGATACTAGATCCTTCTTAGGACATGTCAGTTTTTACCGAAGATTTATTAAGGATTTTAGCAAGATTGCTAGACCCTTGATTAATCTGTTAGCTAAGGACGTGTCCTTCACTTTTGATGCTGAATGTATGAATTTTTGGAGAAGCTTATGAGAGAGCTTATTTCTGCACCAATCATATCTGCACCGGATTGGTCTAAGCCGTTCAAAATCATGTGCGATACTTCTGATTTTGCCATAGGCGTTGTCCTAAGACAACGCATTGATAACAAGCAGCACGTGATTTACTACTCTAGTAGGACTCTCAACGATGCTCAATTGAACTACACTACTGCTGAGAAGGAATTCTTGATAGTAGTGTTTGCCTTAGAGAAATTTCGTCCCTACCTACTAGGATTCAAAATCACTATTTTCACCGATCATTCTGCGCTTAGGTACCTCATGATGAAGAAGGATGCCAAGGCCGACTCATTTGTTGGATCCTCCTTCTTCAAGAATACGATCTTGAGATTCGAGACAAGAAAGGCGTAGAAATATCGTTGCTGACCATCTCTCACATATCCCAAATTCTCCATGCAACGAATTGCCCATAAATGAGGACTTTCCTGATCAAAATCTCTTAGCTATCTTTAGGGAATCATGGTTTGCTGATATAGTGAATTACTTAGTCACAAACTAAATTCCGTCTCATTGGTCTAAAAATGATATATACCGGTTCTTATCCTAAGTCTAGTATTTCTTTTGGGAGGAACCGTATCTTTTTAAGCACTGTTCTGACCAATCATTAGGAGATGCATTCCCAATGAAGAGATTAAGAGTGTTTTATCCTTTTGTCACGAACTTGCATGCGGTGGACAGTTTGGTCCCCGCATGACTGTTGAAAAAGTGCTAAAAAGTGGGTTCTATTGGCCCACTTTGTTCAAAGATGCTTATGATTTTTCAAGACGTGCCCTAGATGCCAGATGGTAGGAAGGATCTCAAAACGAGATATGATGCCCTTAACCCAATTCTAGAAATAGAATTCTTTGATGTTTGGGGCATCGACTTTATGGGTCCATTTCCTAATTCATTTGGAAACCAATGCATATTGGTTGCTGTGGACTATGTGTCCAAGTGGGTAGAAGCCATTCCTAGTAGAACTAATGATAACAAAGTTATCATAAAGTTTTTAAAAGATAACATTTTCTCACGCTTCAGAACCCCTCGTGTTATCATCAGTGATAATGGCACTCACTTTTGCAATAGATCCTTTGAAGCTCTTATGCGAAAGTATGTCATAACTCACAAGTTTTTCACACTTTATCATCCTCAAACCAGTGGACAGGTTGAGGTTTCCAATAGACAAGTCAAGCTTATCTTGGAGAAGACTGTGAACCAAAACCGAAAAGATTGGTCCACCAAACTTGTAGATGCCCTATGGGTCTACAGGACCGCTTTTAAGACAATTCTAGGGATGTCTCCTTATAGGTAGTCTATGATAAAGCTTGTCACCTACCCGTTGAGTTAGAGCACCGGGCCTTATGGGCAATCAAGCAGTTGAATTTCGGCTTGACTAAGGCCGGTGACCTTCGGAAATTATAAATTTCCAAATTAGAGGAGTTAAAAAATGAGGCCTATGAAAATGCTAAGATCACTAAAGATAGAGTTAAGATTTTTCATAATAAATATATCATAAGAAAAACCTTTGTCCTTGGACAAAAAGTCTTACTCTATAATTCTAGACTTCATCTTTTTCTAGGAAAATTAAAATCAAGATGGATTGGGCCATTCATTGTAAAAATCGTGTTTCCACACGGTGTAGTAGAGATCAGTGACACCAAGAATGGAAATGACTTTAAGGTAAATGGTCAACGCCTTAAACCTTTCTTGGAATCGGTGCCGGTAAATGAAACGGCTATGGGTCTTTTTGACCCAGTGTATCGGTAACTTTCCTCTTTTTCATTTTATTTCATGCATCTATACATTTCTTTCATACATTGGGGACAATGCATGAGATAAGTGTGGGGGAGGGCTCAAACATAACTAATATATAAAATATATATATATATATAAATATATATTAAAAAACTTTTTGAAAGGTAAGAACAATATTTTGATATATTTTTTTGTAAGAAATTAAGTCAATTTTAAGGAATAGGAAAATCATAACTAGGATTTCTTATACTTGGTCAAAATAGATAACTTGTTTGATTTTCAGGGTTAGGAAGAAAATTGATGAAAGTAATTTAGTCTTGATCTTTACCTTGAAGAAATATGCACACTTTATACACTTACACACTTAGGGTTCAAAGACAAAAATTCTTATGCCTTACAAAAAAAATAAAATAAATGCAAATCTAATTATTGATTAGCTAGGTGCTTTGGCCTAAACAAGTATTGGTATTTATGCAAAAGATAATTAGATAAGTATGAAAAATATATATATATATAAATTCTCTGATTATGCTGAGTATTTGTGCCTCATGAAGCATAAGTATTCACGCCTTAAAGGGTACATTTTATAATAAAAACCTTGGTTTCGTGGCCTTGTCTGCTCGAGTGTTTAAGCCTTAGGGGTGTTTTCTCACCTGGTGCGCTAAAACTATCCGGTTTGGGTGTCACCGACTAAAGGCTCGTTACATGAGCAGATTAGAAAGCCTAATGGAATTGAGGAATAAATATCACCAAAAATAAATATAAATAAATATAAATAAGGCATAAGAGTTAATGTTAAAGAATCCTTAGTCAAATTTCACAGTCACGATGGTGCATATGACTCAGGATAAAGTAATAGACTAAATGAGAAATACAATTTGACTTCTTACTTTGACTGATGACATGTTTTTGAATAGAGACTAAGTTTAGGAATGAAAGTTTGATAATCCTATAACTTATAGATTACTTGAACTCTTACAAATATATTTTAAATATTTTTCTTTTCAAAATGCTTTTGGAAAATACTAACATTTTTTCTCTTTCTTTTTGAATTTTGTGGGTGCAATCCACTGAAAACCCTCACGAGACAAAACTCGTCCTCTAAGAAAAATCTAGAGGTTAAACAGCTTGTTGCACATGCTCAGTGCAATCACGTGACCTGCGAAAGTGGTCTAATAATTTTTGGTTTAGTTTTGTTATTTTGCTCGAGGACGAACAAAAGATAGGTGTGGGGGTGTGATTGCACACATTTATTGTATTATTCTTTATTACATATTCACATTTATCATGTAATAAATCTGCTAAATTTCTTATCTTAAATGTCTATTTCTAGAAGATAATCATGGGGAGAAAGAGGATAAAATCAAATAAATATCAGTTAAATTTAGATTTACTAGATCTATTTGGTTAGAGGATGATCTCAAATCCAGTTGGTTAAATTTAGTTTTTGGTAAATCAAGTGGTTAAAGCTAAAAATCAATTGAGGATAACGCCAAATACAGAGTCCAAATCCCAAGGGATAAATGGATAGAGAGAAGATTAACGGATGAGATGAAGCAATTTTGACTCAGATTCTGGCTGAATACATTTTAGTATTTGAATCATAACTTTCTCTACCAGAGCTCAAATCTAATTATTCAAGATGATACAGAAAGAGGACTTAAAGGGCTGCAACTCTTAAGTTGATCATTATTTCTAATTCTGTCATTTGATAAGTTATATTTAGCAATCAATACGCTAATAAGCTGCAGATCAGAACTGAATATCCACATCAAATCAGGTTTGAAGATAAGGGGGATTCAAATTCAGAAATAGCCAACTTCTCTTATCTTCATACTCCTTTACCCTCTGTATTTTTTCTATAAATACCTGCAATCTCAAAGGCAAAAGAGAACGAGCAAGTAGAAAGTAGAATTTAGGCTAATTTCTAGTTTGTAACTTAGGTTTTTTATTTTCTTTCATGTAATTTTTATTTTCTTTATATAACTTAGAGGAGACGATACTTTCATGGAGGAATGAGAGCAATCTTGTATTGAAGGTGACACCAGTGTAAGTGATCTTTTCTTCCATTGTTATTTGAATCGAATCGAGGTTTCTTTTTCTTCTTTACTCTTGTTTTTGTTTACTTACCTCTTCTGTGTTTGTGGATCCAAATGAAACCGATAGACTCGAAGTTGCCTTGCCCTTGCAAGTGCCGTTGATGGCTTATGGTGATGGATATCCATTTCCATGATAGTATAGCTTGCCCCTTTAATTCATAGTGTAATACGGGAATGACCAAGATCCTATTTGTCATACTTCGCTCGCCTTCAAGTAAAGGTACATCGTCGATACGGGTCAAAGGTAAGTAAGCGCCGAAGAGGTAAGTAACATTTTTTAGTTTTCTTTTCTTTTATTTTAGTGTAAATTATCAACACCACAATTTTTTAAATTTCTTTCACTCATTTTCAACTTCTTTGTGCATATCCACTTCCGTTTTCTCCACCTTCTCTATCTACCACTTTCTTCCTAACTTAACTGTAACTTCATTTTTCTCTTTTCTTTTAAAGAGCTAAAAGAAGAAATTTAACCATTCTTTGTAGCATAAAAGAGAACTTGCTAAATAAGCTTCCATCACTAGTCCCTCCTTGTAGATCACGACTCGCATAGCCACTTGCTATGACGGTAGAATTGAGCACCTGTACTCTTTATTTAAAAGTTCTAAAATTTTGTATTCTTGTGTGCAGGTAAAACCTCAATCAGTTACACCTTGAAGATATTGTGATTTGGCGTAATTAAGGCCCGTTGCTTACGCACGGATACCTCCCACCGCATTTTGCCCCTACCTGGCCGATTAGCTTGTGGTCGAATTTATATAGCAACCTCCCATGAGTAACCGACCAGTTAGGAGTCGTCTTGATCTAGGTCAACCCTAGTATAGGCTTGGCTTTGATTTTTTCTTTCTTTTTTGTTTGTTGTTTTCTTTTTCTTTTTTGTTTGTGTTTTTTGTAATATGGAATTCAAAAATAACAATTCTTTCAATCCTAATATGAATCCATACTTCACATCGACCCTATTTGGTTCAGATAACTCCAACCTAATTTTTTACAATATAAACTAACCAAATACATCGGTTTGGACTTATCCGAATCAATACAAACTATACCCCTAATCTTATGACCATAATTTTCAAAATAATTTTCACTCTTCACAGAGTCAAGGGTATTTACCTCCCCCGAGTCAAATTTTCAACCATCTTGTCTATAATTTTCACAACTTTCACAATATTTATTTCCCAATTTTACTTCCTATACTCTTTTCTAGATACAACAATTGAAGAAAAATCTGAGTTAGAAAAAAGTATAGAAGCTGTACAAGCCATGCTTGAGTCCCAACAAAAGTAGCTCAATTCACCAATTTCACAATATTTTCAAGATTGATACTCAATTTCACCTATTCAAAATGAACAACCATCTGCCCTGAAAACGAGTTTGGAATGCTTGCGTGAGTCAGAGCGTCAATCTCAAAACATACATTAAATCACACTCTCACACACTTGCACACACCCACATGCACATTTATATACACAACACATAATTACAAGCAAGCCAAGAATTAAAGAGAGACAAAGAAGAGGGAAAGAAAGACTCGCGCAAGGGATGAGCCCGGCCATGGGGAGGCTTGCGGCGATCTCTGACGAAGGATACGGTGATGGCGGAAGCCGTGAAGAGTGTCGATAGATCGCCGAAGTATCCGTGGAGAAGATGGGGACGCCGCGGAGGTGTTCCAAAGTATTCGCGCTCGCCGGCGAGTGATGATGACCGGCAATGAGCTGTGTACAGGGAAATGGAGAACTTGGGCGATGGTCCTGGGTGTTTGCGCAAGGAGGAGGCACGCCAGGGTGCTAGGGTGGCGCGTGAGGCCAAGGGGACAGCTGGGGAGAGGGGCACGGCTGGGAGGGAGTGCGCCATGGGGGTGCTGCCTCTGGGCTATGCAATAGGGGGCTGGGCGTGCAACACTGTGCAAGGGAGGAGATGGCAGATGGGGGTATGCCAAGTGGGTTTAGAGGCAGCTGTGTGTGGATGCCACAAGGAGGAGAAGGCTTAGGGTGGAGGAGTTTGTGGCAAGGGATGAAGACGAAGCGGGGAGAACGTGGGGGGTGTCAGCTGTGAAGAAGAGAAGAATTAGATTACTTAGAGATTAGGGGTAGGTTTATATGGAGGGATTATATATAAGGTAAGATTGGGTTAATAAGTATGGGTTAATGGGTAAAGGGTTTGGGGATGGGTTTAAGATAATGGGTAATGGAATAAAGAGAAAGAGAAAATAATAATAATAATAATAATAATAGTACTGATAATAACAACAACAACTTTCACTAAAATAATAATTACAATAATAACTATACTTAACATTAACAACAATAATAATAATGTTAATAATAACTACAACACTAATAACTACACTTTAATAATAATCATAATGATTAATAATAACAATAGTAATTAACAACAAGATTTGTATTAATAATAATAATAGTTTATAATCAAGTTAATAAATAATCTTAAAATAGTAAATAAATCCATATAAATATTTTTAAAAAAAATATCAATACCATATTATTAATTAGGGATGTTACATGAACCATAAGACTTGAGGTCTTCCAACCGCGAAGGGGGTAACTCGAGTTTGCTGAGCTTCAAAAGAGAGTTGACAAGAAGATTGATCTCTGTCATTGTGTTGGTCTTGAGCAATAACACTGGTCTTGTGGGTCTCCTGAGAGACTCATCGCAAGTTATGTTGGCTTCAAGAGAGGTTGCGCGAACCTCAAGAGAGGTCGAACCATTTGACTTGTTGAAAAGCGTATGATTAGCTTCCGAAGTAGCTTTTCCTTCAGAAGCCTCTGATGAGGCTAAAGAGCGAGTCTCGTTTGAGACTTTGTGGTATTTTCACATGGATTTGGGGCTAACGGAGCCCGAGTAGAGAAGTTGTTCGAACTTTTCTTAATCGAATTCAATGACAAACGATTCGACGATCAACTCGATCAGCTTCAAGTTAGCTTTCATAGTCTTCTCGGCAGTAGAAAGAGTAGTCCCAAAGGAGTCGTCATATTTTGTTTCTTAGAAAATTGACATGTAAAAATCTTTATTTGACTGCAAAGAGGATTACAACGGATCAATATCTAGTTACAAAAGAGGGAAGGAGTAGTTGATTCTTCCCTTTGTTTAATGTCGGGTTCTTCGTGTGGTGGTGAAAAGTGAGTTTGTGTTAGCCCAGAGGCCCTTCACCTTAGTTTTAATGGTGACTAACTTATGAAGGTTAATTTGCTAATGATCTTGTGTTTATTAAGTTTTAATTGTTGATCAAGATCTTAGTAGGTGTTTAGCTTCAACAAAAAATTCAAAGTCAAGTTTTGGAGCTAACACGTGTACATTCAAGAGCTCGCTCATCAAGATCGCATCTAGCACTCGAAAAGAGTCAAGCTCTTTGGATCGAGTTTGGATCGAGTCCTCTTGGAGATGAAGATCGAAGAGAAGACTTTGATTTAGATTTATTTTAGTTTTTATTTAGATCTTGTGTAAAGATGATTAGTCTTGATAGTTTCAAGTTCACACACACAGAAGTTCAATAGTTTTGATTTTTGGTTTAACTGTTTTTTGATTTTCAAAAACATATATTTCATTTTCATGAATAGATAGAATCAAAAGAAGTTTACATGGTTTAAATGTGTATTGGATTCCATCCATATACATTATTGTAGAAAAACTTATTTTTATGATTCTAGTTCATGATTTCAAGTTTTGTTATTAACAAAACTTAGTTTTGGATTAAATGTCAAAAACATTAATATATCTTTTATATGTGTATCGGATTCTATCCATACACACTATGCTTAAAAATTACTTAAATATCATGTTTTTGTATTTATACAAGTTTTGGAGAAAACAGATTTTTTATTTCAAAATCTAAGTTTTTGGAAATAACGGTTTTCGGTTTAAGGCTAAAATTTCAAGCCTCAAAAATAGTTCAAATGGTCTGAAATATGTGTTGATTTTTGGTCACACATATTTGTACTTCAAATTTTATAAGAACTTATTTTTGTGGAATTTATGAAGTTTTATGAGATTTTAGGTATTTAAAAGACCTAATATTTCAACCTATAAACTTTTTTCTGGGCTACCTGCGGTCGACCGAACTTGGGCTCGGTGGACCGAGAGGTCGACAGATGTGTATAGGACGTGCACAAGTCCTTTGGCCTAGGGCCGATCAACTGCACGGTCGCCGACCTAGAGAGTAAGCTCTTTGGTTCTGGCCACGGTGGACTGGACGTTCGACCGACAGTGAGAAAAATCTCACTATGCCTTGGGGCGGTCGACTGATAACCCCAACAATCGAAAACCCGACCGTTGGCGATCGACCGGGCAGTCGATCGACAAGTCATTTTTGACAAGTTCTGAAGCCCAACGACTATATTTTAGACCTATAAATATGGGTCCTTTGAGGTCAGATTTAACTAAGATTTCTAAGAGCAATTTTTCCCATCTTCTTAAGTTTTTAATAAAGTTTTCAAAAGAATTTTGAGATAAAATTCTCTATCATTATTTGTTTTCAAAATTTTGAAAAAATCAAATAAATACAAGTTTTGAGAATTCTATTTTGTTTTTCATTTCATATTTATCAAGATGTTTTTTTCAAGTATTTTCTTTGTGTTTTCTTTTCCAAAAGCTTTGTGAACTCACATACTTGAGCTTTTCAATTCAAATATATTCTCTAGGATCTTGTATTGTGAGAGGTTTTGTTTATGATCTCCTTAGATCACCAAGAGATTGTTTGTGATCTTTGTGATTACCAAGTTGTATTTTTCTTTGCTTTGTGCTTGGCTTAGTGCCCACCTCTTGTGTAGAGGTTTTTTTGAGAGAGGAGTTGTGTACTTTCGGTGTTGAGTTATAATTCCTCGGTGGAGGTCCCTTTGTGGAAGGTCCTGTGTGGACATAGTTATAATCTTTCTGTGTGAAGGCGGGGATGTAGAAAGTGGCTCGAACCTCAAAATATATCTCGGTGTTTGCGTTTGATCTACTATCTCTCAACTCTATCTCTCTTTGTATCTTGCATTACTTTACATTGCTCATATCATATACATACTTGGTATTGTTTGTGCGCCCACACTTGTGTTGAACCAAGAGAGCTTTTAATAGCACCTCAACTCTTAGTATAGAGGAATCTCGAGGAGTAGTTTCAGAGCCCTTCACAGGAAATTCAGGCTCACTCTTGGTTACATATAGTGTGTTAGCAATTCAGTTTTAAATTCTGCATTATTTATCCTAGATTAGCTTGTGCACATATTCACCCCCCTTTAGGTGTACTTTCAATTGGTATCAGAGTTAGCGCTCCTAATATTCAGTTTAACCACCTAGGAGTGAGATCCTCATTGCTAATTTAGATTTGTATGTGCACACATTTAGTTTACACTCATAAATTTTCTTGCTCCACCCATGTATGATGTTTTCAACATCGATATGTAAAAGTTTAATATGAGTGCGTATCTAAAAGCCGTTTACATGTTTACCTTGCCACTATCAAAAAATCTTATCTTGATAATGACAAGCATATAGAGGCTAATGCACAAGTCATAGATGCATTAAAGCATACATTTAGAAAATAATAATTTTCTTTAATTTCTCATTGTGCTTCTACTTTTGCAGTGTGGAACACATTGACTTCTCCCAAGGAACAAACGACATACGTTTCGGAGAAGGAATCTAGTGGAGATGATTCTGATCAAGTTTGCTTCATGGTCCAAGGGAATGATTCCCTTGAGATAACTTCAAACACTCAACTAGATGATTGTGCTAGTTCTTCGTGTGATAACAATGCTATAGATGCTCATGTTTTAAATGAAACTATCCATGTTTTGTGAAAATTTGCTTTCAAAGTACAAAACTTTGAAAAGTAAGAGTTTTGATTTAAAAAAAAATAAGAATTTGTTTTCTAAACTTGAACTAGTTTTGCAAGAAAGGGTTGAAATTTCAAATGAGAGGGATTCATTAAAAGTTCAACTTAACCTTGCTTTAAATGAAAATAAACTTTTGAAGAATAAAAATGATTTTTATATTGTTTTAGAGAAGAACAATGTTTTATCTTCAAAACTTGAATTTGTTTTAAAAGAAAATGAGTCTTTGAAAGACAAAATAGTTTTAATTTCAAAAGAATTGGATTTTGTTTCAAAGAAAAATATTTTTTGAAAATATTTTTTAAGTCCCATGTTTGTCATGCTACTATAGATTCATTTTCTATTGATAAACATTATTGCTTGATCCACATCTTCTTCTATTGAAAATGATATACATGTTTTGAAGAAGAGTATAGATTGTTTGGGCTTTACTTTGAGCTATTGTGCCATGAACCACACTAGATTGGAATCCATATTTTGGAAGAAACATGCTCCACATATTCATGCACACCCATCACAGCGTATACATGCTTCTCATATTCACATACATGACACCTTGTATGCTAATGTGTACACTTGTACACATTATGGATATAAGAGCCACCTTACAAAATTTTGCGATGATAGAATAAATGCTTCAAATTTTACAAATATGTTTATTTGGTTAGGAAAGTGCTAACCCCTATGAACCCAAGAAAGTTTGGATACCAAAATCTACTCCTCTTGTATTTGATATAGGTGTGGACTCTCACAAGACGTGAGAGTGTTGGTGCCTGGATGGTGGATGCGATCGAGCTCAAAGATCATATTGATGGATGCATCACTTTCAAGAAAAGTTTTGGTGGAAGAACCACCATGGTTTGAAGATCTAGAGATTAGTTCATATAGTTTGGTGACTATCTCAACTCTCATTTTTGTTTACATGCTTTCATTAATGTTTTTGAGCATGTCATGTTTCCATGTTCATTATGTTAAATGCAATGTTTATTAAGCTTGTGATATACATATATAGTATTTGAGATACACCCATGTTCATATGGATTCATACTTGTTTGTGCACTCAATTATTGTTTAGTTACTGTGTATATCCTAGTGATAATAATATGTGTATTTACCCTAATGATCATTTGTTTATGTTTTTATGCTTCATGTTTTTGATTACTTGTTTAAATGTAAATTTTTTATTAAAACTTGTATCTATACATGTACAAGTAGTGAGTTACACTTGATTATTATATGTTTTCACTTTATTGCTCATTTGTACTCATTAGATGTACTTGTATAACCTTGTTTTGATGATTTTTACATCTTTACTTTTTTTTTCTATTTTTTACATGTTTTATGTTTAGCTTCATGTATATGTTTATTTTGTCCAAAACTATAACTATACATGTCTATCCTATAGTCACTTACTTTTCATGTATTATTCACTTGTTGGCTCGTTTATGTTTGGAATATGTATGTATACTTTTAGTTTTGACAAAATATACATATACCTTGAAGTTGTTTAGTTTTGATGAAAATCAAATTTTTATGATTATCATGTTTATGAAAAAGGATTTTGATTTATTAAGCTTAATTATCTTATCTCTATGATTTTATTGATTACATGATTCTTACACTCTATATTTGGTATTTACTCATAATTTTAATTTCAAGCTCTATGTGCTTTATTGATCATTGAGTGTCAATTATTATGTATATAGCATATTTTCATGAGATATATTTATGTTTTATTTTCTTTCTTGAAGGATTTCATATTAGTTTTTAAAATTATCATAAAACTAGTTTCGTTATTCTTCAATTTGGTAGTAATTTTTAAACTATACTGAATGACTTTCAAATCATATTTTTTGAAAAGCCCTACCTTCTGAGGGCGGTTGGATGGGCGATCATGCCTTGCATGCTCAATTTGAAAATCTATTTAAACATGTGCATGAATAGGGTGGTAACTATAATTATACACATGATTTTAATGAAAATTTATTTTTGTACACTCATATTTGTTTTCTATATGTATGCATCTTAATTTCAATTGATATTATATTTGTCCGCTAATACATACATATAGATGTTTTTCTTGTGCTTGTCATACATTGTCCATACATTTTAAAGCACAAATTGATTTTATGCTAAGCTTTATATTCTAAATGATAATTGGTATCTTTACAAGCTTATGTATTATTTTTATTGATATTTCATAAGGGGGAGAAAAATTCTTATTTTATCTTTCAATTAGTTTTATTTTCAATTGGTATCTTACTCTCACTCTTTATGATGAAAATACTTTATTTTGGTACATGCTAACATTTTCAATATTGGAATCAATAATCTTAAATTGATATTATTCTCAATTTGGTATCTATATTATAAAATGATTTTAGTGTTTACCTAAAAAATTTGGTTTTTACTTTCAATTGGTATCATGTCTTTTTATTTGTATTAATTGGTAAAAAGAGTGTTTTATTTCAATTGATAAAAAGATGGTGTCACTTTCAATTGGTTTCTTCCATTGATTATTTTTATTGGTATCAAAAATTTTATTTAAAATTATTTGCTGGTATCGTTTTTTTGTCTTCACCCATTTGTTGATGAGTGACAAAAAGAGGGAGAAGAATTTGGGATTATATATGCATGTTTGATTAATTGTTTATGCATATGTGTGTGTGTGTGTGTGTGTTGTGTGTGTGTGTGTGTGTTTATTGGTATCATGAGCTTACATTGCATATCTATTGTTTTATTCATATGCATGAGTTAAGAGGGAGCTTCTATGAAGCCTATCCTTAATTAATATATATATAACCTCATAAATTTTGTCATCATCAAAAGGGGGAGATTGTTGGCCCAGAGACCATTCACCTTAGTTTTAATGATGACTAACTTATGAAGGTTAGTTTGCTAATGATCTTGTGTTTATTAAGTTTCAATTATTAATTAAGATCTTAGTAGGTGTTTAGCTTCAACAAATAATTTAAAGTCAAGTTTTGGAGCTAACACTTGTAGATTCAAGAGCTCGTGCATCAAGATCGCATCTAACACTCGGAAGGAGTCAAGCTCTTTGGATCGAGTTTGGATTAAGTCGTTTTGGAGATGAAGATCGAAGAGAAGACTTTGGTTTAGATTTGTTTTAGTTTTTCTTTAGATCTTGTGTAAAGATGATTAGTCTTGATATGCTCAAGTTCACACACACACACACAAGTTTGATAGTTTTGATTTTTGGTTTAACCGTTTTTAGATTTTCAAGAACATATCTTTCGTTTTCATGAATAGATAGAATCAAAAGAAGTTTACATGGTTTAAATATGTATTGGATTCCATCCATATACATTATTGTTTCATATTGTAGAAAAACTTATTTTGATGATTCTAGTTCATGGTTTCAAGTTTTATTTTTACAAAACTTAATTTTGGATTAAATGTCAAAAACATAGATATATCTTTTATATGTGTATCAGATTCTATCCATACACACTATTCTTAAAAAGTATTTAATATAATGTTTTTGTATTTATATAAGTTTTAGAGAAAACAGATTATTCATTTCAAAATCTAAGTTTTTGGAAAATATGATTTTCGATTTAAGGCTAAAATTTCAAGCCTCAAAAATAGTTCAAATGATTTGAAACATGTGTTGATTTTTGGTCACACATATTTTTACTTCAAATATTTATAAGAACTTATTTTTATGGAATTTATGAAATTTTATGAGATTTTATAGGTATTTAAAAGACCTAATATTTCAACCTATAACCCTGTTTCTGGGCTACTTGCGGTCGACCGACCGGTCAACCGAACTTGGGCTTGGCGACTGAGGGGTCGACTGATGTGCACAGGACGTGAGCAAGTCCTTTGGCCTAGGGCCGGTCGACGGCACAGTCGATCGATCCAGAGAGCTTGCTCTCTAGATCTGGCCCTGGTCGACAGGATGGTCGACCAACCCAAAGAGTGAGCTCTCTGGTTCTAGTCACAGTCGATCGGATGGTCGATCGACAATGAAAAAAATCTCACTGTGCCTTAGGGCGGTCGACCGATCGGTCGATCGATAACCCAAACGGTCAGAAATTTGGCCGTTGGCGGTCGACCGGGCGGTCCATCGACAGATCATTTTTGACATGTTCTGGACCCCAACGGCTATATTTTCAGATCCTATAAATATGGGTCCTTTGAGGCCAGTTTAAACTAAGATTTTCAAGAGCAATTTTTTCCACCTTCTCATGTGTTTTTAACAAAGTTTTCAAAAGAGTTTTGAGCTAAAATTATCTATCATTATTTGTTTTCAAAGTTTTGAAAAAAAATCAAAGAAATACAAGTTTTAGGAATTCTATTTTGTTATTCATTTTCATATTTATTAAGAAGTTTTTTTCAAGTATTTTCTTTGTGTTTTCTTTTCCAAAAGCTTTGTGCACTCACATACTTGAACTTTTCAATTCAAATTTATCCTCTAGGATCTTGTATTGTGAGAGATTTTGTTTGTGATCCTCTTAGATCACCAAGAGATTGTTTGTGATCTTTATGATCACCAAGTTGTATTTTTCTTTACTTTGTGCTTGACTTAGTGCCCTCCTTTTGTGTAGAGGTTTGTGTTGAGAGAGAAAAGTTGTGTACTTCCGGTGTTAAGTTGTAATTTCTCGGTGGAGGTCCCTTTGTGGAAGCTCCTGTGTGGAAATAGTAAAAATTCTTCTGTGTGAAGGCGGGGACGTAGATCAGTGGCTCGAACCTCGAAACATATCTCGGTGTTTGCGTTTGATCCACTATCTCTCAACTCTATCTCTCTTTATATTTTACATTGCTCATATCATATACATGCTTGGTATTGCTTGTGTATCGACACTTGTGTTGAACCAAGAGAGCTTTTAATAGCACCTCAACTCTTAGTTTAGAGGAATCTCGAGGAGTAGTTTCAGAGATCTTCACGGGGAATTCGGGCTAACTTTTGGTTACACATAGTGTGTTAGCAATTAAGTTTTAAATTTCACATCATTTGTTTTAGATTAGTTTGTACACTTATTCGCCCCCCTCTAGGTGTACTTTCATCTTGTTCTCTATTGATGAGCCGAATTTGAAGCTTGTTGGATCTTCTTGCTCTCGTTGATAGCTCACTGGGTAAGGTATAAACCTTACACAATGACTTAAATCTCAAAGAGATTGAAAGTAAACTTGAGCTCAACAAGTTGTAAAAAGTCTTCTCTTTTCTCTCAATCTTTCTCCTCCAACACTATGTTTTTTTCCTTCATCTGTGCAGCAACTATTTATAGAGTATTTGAGGTGTAACTTATCCCTTAAATCTTTCCACAATGAAAATTTATTACTCATTAAGTGGAGAGAAAGTGAGTGTAATTGACCTAGTTAAATTGTTGTATGTTACAACAAAATGTGGATCTCGTGTTGGATGCAGATCTCGCATTGTAGTTGGAACGCGGAGCTCGCAGGCTCGCGTTGGTGTTGAAACACAGAGCTTCACAGACTTGCGTTTAAAATTGAAACAAGACCTTGATTGAGGTCCGCGTTTGAAGAAGTAAAGCCATCTTCGCGTTTAAAGAAGTAACAGAAAGTCTGTGTTTAGGGTTGAAACGCGACCCTCGCGTTTAGTATGAGGCTCATGTTTTAAGAGTTTGTCATCAGTAATTTTTAGATAGTCTACAGATGATCACGTCCACTTCAGTATATACCATCGGCTAGAATTCGGTCATTAAGCTTGAATGACAACTTTTTGATCTCTTGGATCATACGATCCAAGGTTGACTTGACAGTGCCGACCCTCTTTTTAGCAGTGCTCATTCTTATGGAAAGGCCTTGCAATCCATTGGCGTCTCCTGCCATTGCCAGAAAGTTGTCAAAACTCTAATACCACTTGACGCAGATAAGAAAGTGAAGATGCCGGGTAAATCTCGTTCTAGCGTCAATGAACCCTGAAAGAAACTTTCAGGTACGATTATACTCGAATCGACGAGCAAAAACAACTCGAATCCACGAGCAAAAACAACTCGAATCCACGAGTAATGATAAACAACTCAAATCCACGAGCAATAGGAGAGAAAAACTCAATTGAATTTATCAAAATATTATGTACAAAATAAAGAATACAATGATTTTTAAATAGGTTTTAAAAGTAGTAGTCTGATCTAAATAAGAAACTAAAACAAAAATAATTTGGAATCCAATTGGACCCGAAAACAAGCTCCTAAATAGAATCTAATTTTCTAATACAGAGGTGGTAACAAAGTTAGTTAACTAGTGGCTTTCATTAGTCGATTAATGCACAAGTCCAAAAATTACCAACTCTCTGTTGAACCAAATTTGTCGACTACTGAGAGGATTAGTTGACTAAGCCAAATATGAAACTCTTTGTTGGGTGGACTAGTCGACTAATCTGAAATACTAGTCAACTAATTTGACTTTTTCTGCTACCTTGACTTTGATCCGTCTTGATCTATCGACCATTGGACGTTGGGTGTTTGGCTTCCTACATCACCTTCTTATTAAAAATAACACTTAAGGGACCCTTGATGGGCATAGGATAAATGAGAGGCAATTGTTGGTCGCAGGTCATAGCTAGTAGCCAAGGGAAAAATCTCCCTCAAAGTAAACAGAACAAAAAAGACAAAATGAAAAACGAAAAAGTTAACGCTAATAGTGATCCCTGAAGTATTTCTCTTAGTAATTCAAGAATTTATTGACTCTCTAAAAGCAATATAACTATTTCAAAGAGGATGTTTTGATTGTAAGAGATTTTTTAGAACATTGCTTCAATCTGAATGTATATAAATTATAAGTACATAATAAATAAAAAATATTTCTCGTACCATGTTTTTTTTTCTCGTACACACAAAGGGCTCAATAATGACACCTTGATGTGCTTCTCTTTTGTCTGATGACACCATCACAGATCACAATAATCAAATGGTTAGCATGTGCTTTTGTTCCTTTTGCTTTCTCCTTTCCTAAATTCTTTTTGTGAATAAAATAGGTGTAATGATTCAGCTCTCAAGAGGTGCGCGCGTCCCTTTTGAGATTGCTCACACAAAATTTGTCCCATGGCCAGCTCTACCAACATCATATCTTCTCATGGGTTGGTAGAAAATAGATGCAATCATTTGCCTATTTTATTCTACACCCCCACTCTCATTGACTCCATTATAATATAGAGTTCAGTGGCTTGATGTGAGTAGCTCATGCTGATGGCTGACCTCTAGTGCTTATTGAACCAATCACTTGGTTGCTCTAGGATCTTATAAAAGTGTGTGGCCGAGGTGGAGCAATGGTGGCAAATTTGCTATAGACTCCTTGGGTGTCTTAACTTAGGGCCTTTTTAGCTGTTAGAAAACAAACGAAGGAAAAGTGTGCAATTCCGGCTCGGTTAGTTTTTGATCGTTTTTTAAGTTTTTAGCTCAAAATTCTGACGCAGCACTCTGGAAGTAAAAAACTGAGTTGAAAACGTGAAGTCTACACATTTTTCCTTCTCAATTTTCACAGCAAATAAAATGGTGAAGCACTGAAAAAACGCGTGGGGTCTACATTTCTCACTTTCAGGCCAAACAAACAGTGCCTCAGGTGAAAGTTCATTGAGACTATAAATTCAATCAGAACACTTCGCTTATGAGAGAGCTGACTTGATACCATTAAATATAAATAAAATTAATTCTCAATCATGCGACAGAAAAGAGTGATATGATTTAAAAAGAGATAAAATTGATCTTAGCTGTGTGGTTGAAAGACTGAAATGATTAGTTACCTTGCTCGTATGCTAGATATGCTGATATGATTCAAATTCAAACATTAGCCCTGCATTATAATATATGCGTCTATTTAATTTTCCTTACTTATTCTCCATGCTGAAGAAAACATAGTGTTTACTCTTCAACTGATCTTTGAAAACTTCTAGCTTAAACAAAAATTTGCAAAACTAAAGAATATGGCTAAGTCTCTCATCTCATTTCCTATATGTAGTGAATTGGCCCTTTGGAAAGTCAGTGGCACTTGCAAGTGAAAGCTTGCATTAGCTATAGCTATAAAATTACTTTGTTTAGTACCAGAGTTATTCGTTTTTTTGGTAATGTGATGTTCTAGGAACATTGCATATATAAAAGATTATTTAGATGAAAAGCATATTTTGAGTTGTTGTGTGCAATTTATCAACTTTTTTGTCTTTTGGAAAAGAAGAGAGAGGAAGAGGAGATGGAGAGAAAATGAGGAGAAAGAAGAGGGGATCAATGATGAGTTATTGTTTTTCTTAATTTTGGAAGAAGAAGAGGAAGAGAGGAAGCGTTGGAATTTGGGTCGAACAACTAGTCCCGCATCGGCTAGACGTGAGAATGGTCTTGGGTATATAAGAATTTGGGCAACTCCACTTAGAAGGCTAGTCTTTTGGTATGGTGCCCAAGTCCTTCGATGAGTATCAGAATCATGCCCCAAACTTAGTCGTGTGTATGTGTGATGTTCGACAATGTAAGATCCCTCGATAGCGATCGACTGCAGTTGGTGCTTCACATAAGGCGTGTTGTGCCTTCCCACGCTCGAGGGGGTATTGCTGGAAGGGGGATTGCTAGAATTTGGGTCGAACAAATAGTTACACATCGCCCTAACCGCGAGGATGGTGCCCCAAGTCTTTTAGGAAGATGCAGAGAGAGAGAAGGAAATTAAAAAGATCGCGCGTTTACCTCGATCGCCGAGGTCCTCGCCTCCTCGCGGTCAGGACGGAAGAAAATAATAAAAAGGGGAGAGGTCCTTGCCTCCTCGAGGTCCACATCAACGCTAGCTTTGAATATCTTTCAAGTTCGTCGTCTATGCTTCAAAGCGAATCAAACAGCGGAGATTGCCCCCCCCCCCCCCCCCCCAACAAACACTAGGCCCCATCTCTCCAATAAATTTTGCTTGCTTACCAATCAACACCCAAAGAGACAAAAGAGACAAAGGGGTAAAAAACAATCAATTGTCATCAAAAATTCGAGAAGACGTAAAACCAACATTTGAATCTTTTCTTTAGTCAACAAAACAATGTTTAATACCAATTAAAAAATTTTGATAAACATAATGATACCAATTGAAAAATATTGACACCAATTGAAAAAATTTTGATAAACATAATGATACCAATTGAAAAATATTGACACCAATTGAAAAAATTTTGATAAACATATTGATACCAATAAAAAAAATATTGATACCAATTGAAGGTAAAAACCAAAATTTTGAAGAAACACTAAAATCATTTTGCAATAAGAATACCAAATAGAGAATAATACCAATTTAAGATCATTGATATCAATGTTAGTATATACTAAAATAAAGTATTTTTCATCATAAAGAGTGGGAGTAAGATACCAATTTAAAAGTGAAGACTGATACCAATTGAAAACTTAACTAATACTAATTTTACACAAAACCGATTTAAAAACAAGAATTTTCTCCCTTTTATGAAATACTAAAGAAAACAATGCATAGGCTTGAATAGATACCAATTAAAAAACTAATTGACATTATAAACTAAATCAAGCTTAGCAATAAAAATCATGAGTATACAAAATGAATTCATTTTAAAAATCATGCATATTTCATACTTAAAAATTTTGATACCAATTGAAATATATTGGAACAATCAAAGCATATATATGCATGAAAATGGAAATACCAATTGAAATTGATACTACTTGAAATTTGAAGTATACATATATAGAAAACACATATGAGTATAAAAAAATAGAATTTTCATGAAGATCATGTGTATAACTCATAACTACCACCCTATTCATGCACAAGTTTAAAAGATATTCAATAAGAGTATATACGGCATGGTCGCCCATCCAACCACCCTTGAAGGTAGTGGTTTTCAAAAATATAATTTGAGAATAAATAGGTATAGTTTGAAAGCTCTACTAATTGAAGAATAAAAACTAGTTTTAAAGATAATTTTGAAAAACTAGTATGAAATTCTTCAAGACATGAAACCGAATCGTATATCCTATAAAAATATGAAAGTCACACAATAAATAACACTCAAGATTTATAAAGCACATATATGCTCATGAAACAAAAATATGAGTAAACACAAACGTAGAGTGTAAAAGAGTTATGTGAAAAACATAATCATGGAAATAAGGCATTGAAGCTTAAATGAAATTCCTTTACAAACATGAAACACATAAAAGTTTTAATTTTCATCAAACCAAATCAAACTTCAAGACATATGTATATTTTGTATAAACTAGAGTATACATATATATCCAAAATATAAACGAGTCCACAAAAGTATATTGCATGAGGCAAGTGGCTCAAGGATGTACATTTATATTTATTAATTTAGACAAAAGTATCATATACATGAAGATGACACATTATCATAAAACATGTACACAAAATAGGAATACAAGTTAGAATATAAGAGTCATCAAAACTAGGCTATTCAAGTACATCTAATGAGTACAAAAGAGCAATTTAGCACAAACATATAAGAATCAAATGTGGCTCACTAGTTGTACAAGTATAAACACAAGTTTTAATAAAATACTTCATCTAAATACGTAATCAAAACCATAAAGTTCAAAACCATAATCATACATCAAAATATGATCAAGCATAATGAGCATTGAAAACAAAACATGCTAAAGATCAATCAATAAGAGCATGTAAATAAAACAGGAGTTAGAGATTATTACCAAAACTAATAGGTTAATCTCTTAGTCTCCAAATCATGGTGGTTCTTCCACCAAACATCCTTGAAGGAGATGCATCCAATATAGTATTCATCAAGCTCAAACGCATCCACCATCAAGGCACCAATACCCTCACGTCTAGTGAGAGCCCACACCTACATCAAATACAATCAGAGTGGATTTTAGTACTCATATCTTATTGGGTCCACGGGGGTTAGCACTTTTCCTAACCTAAACATTATTATTTGCAAAATTTACAAAATTTAGTCTATCATAGCAAAATCTTGCAAGATGGCCTTTGCGGCCACAATGTGTATACTCTAACATACATATGAGAATGGGTGTGATAATGGTGTACATGAGGTGTATGTCGTGGATGTGCATGAATATGAGGTGCATGTTTCTTGTGAAATATGGATTCTAATTTCTTATGATCCATAGCATATTGGCTCAAAGTGGAGCCCAAACAATCTACACTCTTCTTTAATATACATATATCATTATCAATATTAGAAGAGGAAGTAGTGCATGCAATAGAAATATTAAATGATTAAGATGTAGTAGCATGGCAACCATAAGAATCTAAATCATTATTCAAAGATTCATTTTCATTTGAAAACAAATCCAATTCTTTTGAAATTAAATCAATTTTATTTTTCAAAGAATGGTTCGCTTTTAAAACAAAATCAAGTTTTGAAAATAAAGCCTCATTTTTCTTTAAAACATTATCACAATCATTTTTACTTTTTAACATCTTATTTTCATTTAGGACAAGGTCAAGTTGGGGTTTCAATGAGTCCCTTTCATTTGAAATCTCATCATTTTCTTGCAAAACCAATAAAGTTTTGAAAACAACTTTTCATTTTTCTTCTTTTAATTTAGAACTCTCCTTTTTGAAAACTTTATACTTTGAAATCAATTTTTCACAACCTATAGCTAGTTCTTTATTAAAAATATGTGGATCCATACACTCATTACAAGAAGAATAAGTACTATCATCTACTGGAGTATCTGAATATATCTCAAGGGAGTCATTCCCTTGGACCATGAAGCAATGTTGGTTGGACTCTTCTCCACTGGATTCTTGCTCCTCATTGATTGGCGTTTGTAGCTCGAGAGATGTCAATATATTCCACACTGTAAAGGCGGAATCACAATGAGAAACCATATTTAAATAGTCTTTGCTAAGAGATTGCTTTAATGCATCTAGGGCTTGTGCATTGGCATCTATATGCTTGCTATTACCAAGATAAGATTTCTTGATAGTGGCAAGGTAAACATGCAAACCTAGGGCTTTTGAATGAAAACTCATCCTAATCTTTCATATATCAATTTTAGAGACATCAAACATGGGAAGGTAATCTATGAGTGTGTGTAAACAGTAAGTGTGCAAATGTAAATCTTAGATTAGCTAGCCAAGATCTCACTCTTAGGTAGTTAAACTTAATATCAAGAGCGTAGGTTCTGATACCAATTGAAATTATACCTAGAGGGGATGAATAGGTGTAAGGCTAATCTATTAAAAATTCAATGCAATCTAAAATGAAAATGATGCGGAATTTAAATCTAAAACAACACACTCTGTGTAACCAAAGAGTGCAGCCGAATTCCCCATGAAGGGCTCTGGACTATCTCCTCTAGATTTCTCTTAGATAAGAGTTGAGGCCCTATGTGAAGCCCTCTTGGTTTAACACAAGTATGATAACACAATTAACACCAAGCATATATATATATGATATGAGCAATATGAATCAATGCTAAATATTAAAGAGAGAGAGAGAGTTTAGAGAAAGTTGATCAAACGCAAACGCCGAGATGTGTTTCAAGGTTCAAGCCATCGCTCTACGTCCCCGCCTTCACACAGAAGGATTCCACTAAAGCGTCCCCAAAGGACTTCCCACACAAGGAACTTTCACCGAAAATTTTGGTAATACAACACAAGGAGAACACACCTCCTCTCTCTAACAACAACCACCTCTACACAAGAGGTAAGGCACCAATGCCAAAACAAAGATCACCTCTACACAAGAGGGATAGACACTAAGTGAACAACCAACAACCACCTCACCACAAGAGGAGTAACAACAAGCCGGAGCAAAGATTACAACTTAGTGATCTCAGGGACCACAAACCACTCTTGGTGATCTCAAAGGACAATAAATTCTTTTCTCACCAACACAAAGATCCTATAGATAGGATAGAGGAATAGCTCAAGTGTGAGAAAAATCAAGGAGTATGGAAGATAAAATCTCAAAAAAAACTCTTGAAAAAATATAAGATTTATATCAAGAATATAAACCAAAACCAATTTCCCAAAATCTCTTTTCTTTGAATATCCAACCCTTGAAAACACAAATCAAAATCAAAACTTTTAGCCCTAAAACTTCTTTTGAATTGCTGCAAAAGCACTAGAAAGATTAGAAATACGCTCTCAAAATTCTTGTCCAAAACAGTCCAAGAAAAACCCTTTTTATAGGCTTTCAAATAAACTAGCCGTTAGCAGCCATTTATGGTCAGAATTGACCTCCGATCGACTGACCAACGGTCAAAATTTGACCGTTGCCTACTGATCGGGGGAAAACCGCGCACAAAAGTGTATGTTTTGAAATGAAGATTTAAAGTGTGTGTGCTTTGGCTTCCTCGATACTTCCGTTATAGCATAGAGGCTAAAACGAGTCGAATCCACAAGGAGGGGAGGCGATAGAAGCTTTACCGGTTGATTCACGTGTTTGTTAAAGATTCTTCAAAGTTTTAAAGAATGAAAAGAAAAGAAAAGAATGAATGAAAAGAGAAGTACGGTGAAATACGAAGAAGTGGGAAACATGGAAAGAATGATTTTTGTTGTTTTGTTTATATCTAAAATAAAGTGAAAGAAAGAAAACCCATGGCTACTAACTACTAATGACTCCACCAACATGCTAACCTCTTAATGATAGTTGCCTCACATGTATCATTGGCCGTCACTAGTCCTTGGTTCAAGAGCTATTCAAAGTATGACCCATATGTAACTCATCACAACCCAACTCAACAAACAAGTGCAAGCTACACTTAAACCATCAAAATTAAAAGTAAGCATGGAGTAAAGTAATGTTAGTTTGTTAGTGGTTAGGAAGTTAGAGTTAGATCCATCATCATGAGCCATCAATGGCTCTTGCAAGAGTAAGGCCAAAACGAGGCTATTAGATTCATGTGGATTATCAAATAAGAAGTTAGATTAGTTGGTGGTTAGTAGTTAGTTGTCATGAGAGAAAAGTTTAGCTAAACATGTAAAAGAGATTAGAGAGAAGAAACATAGAGAGGTAAAAAGAGCACCTTTCATAGATTGTCACCTTCTATTACAAGCACTCTTGCATTCCAAGAATGAACCACTCTCTCTCCCTATTACAAGATCTACAAAATGGAAAATACAATGTGGAAGAAGAAGAACTAACCTAACCTAAACTAAACTACAAAATGGAATGAAAAACTACCCTAAACTCTGCATATCTCTTGCTCTGGAAGTCCAGGGGCTTTTATAGGCAAAATTGAGCATCTGGGTACACGTATGGAGCCGCGCGTCAAATCTTGGCGCGCGGCTCCACAAGGGAGCCGCGGAAACGCGGGCCATGACGCGTTTCCGCGGCCGTCCTTGGACGGCGCTGCGCGCGCCGCCTGCTGCGCGCTGCCCGGTTGTCCCCCTGTCGGCTGGAGCCCCCGGTTTTTGGTTTTGGGCCCCTGGTTTTGACGAATCAGCTCCTCTAGGTCAATGGCTATAATAATAGGCTTTTAATCACCAATTAAATGGTGATTTAGATCTTCTTCTTCATTTGCACACCATGAACCTAGGATCAAGCAAGCAAGGTATTATTAGCAGAATTTATTATCAAATAAATGTGAATATGAGGTATAAATTATGCAAAATTAGATGCTAATCACACCCCCACACTTATCTTTTTGCTCGTCCCGAGCAAAACAAAAATAAGAAAATTATTACACCACTTTCGCAGGTGACGCGATTGCACTGAGCATGTGCAACAAGCCGTTAAACCTCTAAGTTTCCCCTAGAGGAGGAGTTTTGTCTCCTGAGGGTTTTCAGCGGATTACACCCATAAAATCCATAAAGAAAGAAATCAAATGTTAGTATTTTGAAAACACATTGTGAAATAGAGAAAGTCTTGAAATATTTTTGTGAAAATATAAGTGATCTAAGGTCATAGGTTAACCAGAAATTGTTCTTTCTTAAACTAAGTCAAAATGTAAAAAATCTTGTTATAAATTAAATGTAAGAATTTAAAATTGAATTGACTCTTTGATCTTTCATAAAATTCTTAGAAAATATGCACTTTGTGGACTGTGAAGATTTTTGGGATATCGACTCTAACTTTCATGCCATTTATTTAATATATATATATATTATTTATTTATTTATTTATTTCTCTTTTTTTTTCTTCCCTTAGTTTTCTTAGGCTTTCTTATTTACCCGGGTAGTGAGCCTTTAGCCGGTGACTCCCAAACCAGATGGTCTTAGGTCACCAGATGAGAAAACATCCCTCGGACTTAAGGACTCGAGTAAACAAGGCCACAAACTAAAGGGGTTATTTTATTTTTTGTTCACCATTTTAGGTATGAATAATCATGCTTCCTGAGGCATAATTACCCAACTTCGATAAGTGATTTTTATTATCATAATTTTTTTTGTATATATATATTTTTTATGGCATTTCAGTCTTTGTTTTAATCCCAAAATTGTGTAAGTGTGGAGTGCATAAATCTAAGGCAAAAAATTCAAGATCAAATTATCTTTTCAATTTTACTTTCTTATCCTAAAATTTAAACAAGATCTATTATTTTGACTCGGTTTAAATTTCATAATTTTAGGTCTTTCTAATTCCTAAGATAATCTTAATTTTCTTAAAAAGGGATCAAAACTACTTCTCTTGTTTCAAAAAGTTTTGTAAAAGAAAAGAAAAGAGTTTTTATATAAAAGATTTTTTTTTTATAATATAAGGAAAAAGAAGTGTAAAAGAAAGAAATATAAAACTAACTACGTTAGTAAACCCTCCCCTACACTTATCGCATGCATGGTCCTCAATGCTTCGTGAATATGTAAATACATGAAAAAAATGGAGAGGGAAGGAAGATTACCTCAAGGGGGTGGCTCTGGTGGTGGTCGGATTGGGCCAAGCGTTGCGACCCAATCAAGATATCGTGGATCATCCAGAAATCCACCAAGGACCTCTCTAATATGACCCAATAAAATTTTGATTGAATGAATGATCTTATTTAAAAAGTTATCCCCATCTAATTTCAAATTTTCAAAATAATTATAGAGTCATTTTCTTCAACATTCTTGTCTAACAATGAAGTGTGATTTTGAGAGATGATTGATTTGGACTCAAATGGAACAGGAACAAAAACCGATACCAACTCGGGAAGTTAACTCAGATCAAGTTGAGAGTCAACAATGAGAGTCGAAATTGGTTCAAAAATAGGGTCCAGACCAAAGAATTGATGTTCACACACTGCCCCCATTAATGAAGTGTGATCATAAGAGATTGGTGATTCCATTTCACGGTGTACTGGTACAGGATTCAACGTTGACTCCGGAATAGAGAAAAAATCTGGTAAAAATACCGGAGTCATTATTGAATTAAAAAGCGAAATGGAATTACTAACATGAGGTTCAGAATCACAGTCAGGTTCGGTTTCAATTTCAGGAAAGGGATAACTTGCCAGAATGTCCAGGCGATTTTCATAACTTGGAGCGTGGTCAAGTGCAAATGTATGTTCTGAAATTGAAGCTGGATTCCCAAAATGACATGATTCATGGGTCCAATCAATAGAGTTAGGGATATAAGAATCGGTCAAAGGTTGACAAGAAAGGCTTTCCTCGCTCTCATTGATCAATTCGCTCAAAAGTGAATCTAACCTACTGATAGGCCGTGTAACAGAATTTGGATTCGGAATCATGTCTTCCATACTCTTTGTAATTGGTTCTTGAAAATATGAGTATGGAAGTTGATTTTGGAAATTATGGTGGATTTGTGAGTCCATCGGATTTTGCGGTTGCTGGTCGGACTCACGCAAGGGTTCCATTCTCAAGTCCAGTATTGAAGTTTGTTCATTTTGAATAGGTGAGACTGGAAAAGATGAGTAGGACTCTTGAAAATTTGGTTGAGAGGATGAGTCCAACATGTTTTGCATTCTTTCACAAAAGACTTCCAAACGCTTTTCTAATTTAGATTCTTCTTCAATTGGATGCTCTAGAAAAGGAGTTTGTGGAGTTTGATATGGGAAGGATTGTGAATTGAGAAATTTTGCATTTGTTGTAGGGACTCTTCCATACTCCTTTCCAATGATGATTTTTCTTCAATTGGTGGTTCACGAAAAGGAGTATATGAATCAAAATTGGGGAATGAATATTGTGAAAATTGTGGACAAGATGGTTGAAAATTTGACTCGGGTAGGTGAATCCCCATGAACTCTGTGAAGAGTTGAAATTATTTTGAAAATTATGGTCATATGTTTGGGGATATGGGTCATATTGATTCGGAAAATCCCAACCCGGCATATATGGTTGGTTCATGTTGTATATTGCCGGGTCAGAGTTATTCGTGTCAAATGAGGTCGGGGTGAAATATGGATTCATATTATAATTGAAAGAATTGTTGTTATTAAAATCCATATCACAATGTACAAAAAAGAAGAAAAACAAACAAACAAACAACAAAGAAAAGAAAAAGAAAACAAGCCTATGTTAGGGTTGACTTAGACCTAGACGACTCCTAACTGGTTAGACGTCCACGGGGGGTATATTGTCAGACGCTGACCACGAGTTAATTGGCCAGGTAGGGGTAAGATCAGTGGGAGGTATCCGTGCCGGAGCAACGGGCCTAATTATGCCAAACCACTGTTCTTCGAGGTTTCGCCTCTCAATCCCCAACCTTAGATACCGATTTGACAAGAGTCAACTTCTAACAGCTTCCCCCTTAGGTCAATCTCCTAAATGAGTCCGAGATGTCCCTAGGGGCAACGTCTAGCAAATTTTATTAAGGCTGGGGTTGTGTGAGTGGGGAGGTGATTTTTGGCTAAGGGAGGGTAATGACTTCCCCACCTTATGTTGTTTTGGGTTTTGCCCTTAAGTTAAATTTGTGCAAGTGTGCAATATAGATAAGCATGAACACAAAAAAGCGAGTAATCACTGAAGTGTTTGTCCTATACTATATGCAATACAATATGTACACCTCCTATCAGTATCACAACAACATAAGAATAAAATACAGTATATTGGAATAAAAAATTGACACGTGCCTAGATGCAAATGTCTAAACCGTTTAAAGCATCCAATTTCTGTATTTTACTTCTTAAAATTATTTACAGTGTACAAGTAATATAAACAAAAATTAGCAGCAGAGTATATGAATGTACAAGAAGTTACCCGACCACACTTGAGCAAGTGTGGACTTCTGCAATGCTAAAATTTAACCTGCACACCAAAAAAACAAAGAAGAAAGGTTAACAAGAACGTGAAATCAAACCGTTCCCATCCTCGGCAACGGCGCCAAAATTTGATCGGGGGAAAACCGCGCACAAAAAGTGTATGTTTTGAAATGAAGATTTAAAGTGTGTGTGCTTTGGCTTCCTCGATACTTCCGTTATAGCATAGAGGCTAAAACGAGTCGAATCCACAAGGATGGGAGGCGATAGAAGCTTTACCGGTTGATTCACGTGTTTGTTAAAGATTCTTCAAAGTTTTAAAGAATGAAAAGAAAAGAAAAGAAAGAATGAAAAGAGAAGTACGGTGAAATACGAAGAAGTGGGAAACATGGAAAGAATGATTTTTGTTGTTTTGTTTATATCTAAAATAAAGTGAAAGAAAGAAAACCCATGGCTACTAACTACTAATGACTCCACCAACATGCTAACCTCTTAGTGATAGTTGCCTCACATGTATCATTGGCCATCACTAGTCCTTGGTTCAAGAGCTATTCAAAGTATGACCCATATGTAACTCATCACAACCCAACTCAATAAACAAGTGCAAGCTACACTTAAACCATCAAAACTAAAAGTAAGCATGGAGTAAAGTAATGTTAGCTTGTTAGTGGTTAGGAAGTTAGAGTTAGATCCATCATCATGAGCCATCAATGGCTCTTGCAAGAGCAAGGCCAAAACAAGGCTATTAGATTCATGTGGATTATCAAATAAGAAGTTAGATTAGTTGGTGGTTAGTAGTTAGTTG
This sequence comes from Agave tequilana, assembly GCA_038442645.1. NCBI lineage: Eukaryota > Viridiplantae > Streptophyta > Magnoliopsida > Asparagales > Asparagaceae > Agave > Agave tequilana. The sequence continues at coordinate 30,882 of JAVJIF010000997.1, forward strand.
CCATGAGAGAAAAGTTTAGCTAAACATGTAAAAGAGATTAGAGAGAAGAAAACATAGAGAGGTAAAGAGAGCACCTTTCATAGATTGTCACCTTCTATTACAAACACTCTTGCATTCCAAGCATGAACCACTCTCTCTCCCTATTACAAGATCTACAAAATGGAAAATACAATGTGAAAGAAGAAGAACTAATCTAACCTAAACTAAACTACAAAATGGAATGAAAAACTACCCTAAACTCTGCATATCTCTTGCTCTGGAAGTCCAGGGGCTTTTATAGGCAAAATTGAGCATATGGGTACACGTACGGAGCCGCGCGTCAAATCTTGGTGCGTGGCTCCACAAGGGAGCCGCGAAAACGCGGGCCAGGCCGCGTTTTCGCAGCCGTCCTTGGGCGGCGCGCGCAGCGCCGCCTGCTGCGCGCTGCCCAGTTGTCCCCCTATCGGCTGGAGCCCTCGGTTTCTGATTTTGGGCCCCTGATTTTGACGAATCAGCTCCTCTAGGTCAATGGCTATGATAATAGGCTTTTAATCACCAATTAAATGGTGATTTAGATCTTCTTCTTTATTTGCACACCATGAACTTAGGATCAAGCAAGCAAGGTATTATTAGCAGAATTTATTATCAAATAAATGTGAATATGAGTATAAATTATGCAAAATTAGATATTAATCACCTACCTCCGATCGACCGCCCGGTCGACCGCCCTTACCCGAGAGTAAGGGACTTACAATCGGTCGACTATGCGGTCGACGGCCTAAGAGGCTGGCTACTTGTATAAGTTTGTGCACATCGGTCGACCGGCCCGGTCGACCGACCCCTGGTCCGGTCGACCGCCAGCACAAAACAGGCAGGGATAAAAGGTTTAGAAAACTGGTCCTTTTGATTTAACTAAAATCCCATAAAATCTCATTAACTCCACAAAAATAAGTTCTTTAAAGTATTATGAAGTGAAAATATGTGTGATCAGAAATCAACACATATTACAAATATTTTGAACCATTTTTGTAATTTAGAAGTTAAGCTTAAAACCGAAAATCGTATTTTTCAAAACTTGTATTTTGAAATGAAAAATCGTTTTCTCCAAAATATGTATTGATAAAAATACAAGATATCGAAACTCTTTTTGAAGCACAGAGTGTATGGAGAAAATCCAATACACATGAAAGATATTATATCTATGTTTTTGATATGAAATCCAAAAACCAGTTAAATGAAAAGCAAACATATAGAAACTTTTGTGTGTGAACTTGAGCATATCAACACTATCTATCTTACACAAGATCTAAACAACACAAACTGAAGTCTTCTTGTAGAACTCTATCTCCAAGTTGACTCGATCCAAAATACGATCCAACGAGTTAGACTCTAACCGAGTGCTAGATGTGATCTTGATGCGCAAGCTCTTGAATCAACATGTGTAAGCTCTAAAATATCTTTGTTGAAGCTACACACCTACTAAGATCTTGATAGATAACTGAAACTAAATAAGCATAAGATCATTAGTAAACTATAACTACATGAGTTAATCATCATCAAAACTAGAGTGACAGGCCTTTGGGCCAACAATATAAACCTTACACAATGACTTAAATCTCAAAGAGAGAGAAAGTTAAGTTGTGCTCAGCAAGTTATAAAAAGTCTTCCTTTTCTCTCAATCTTTCTCCTCCAACACTCTGTGTTTTTTTCCCTTCATCTGTGAAGCAGCTATTTATAGAGTATTTGGGGTGTAACTTACCCCTTAAATTTTTCCATAATGAAAATTTCTTCCTCATTAAGTGGAGAGAAAGTGGGTGTAATTGACCTAGTTTAATTGTTGTATGTTACAAAAAAATGTGGATCTCGTGTTGGATGCAAATCTCGCATTGTAGTTGGAATGCGGAGCTCGCAGGCTCGCGTTGGTGTTAAAACACAGAGCTTCACAGGCTTGCGTTTAAAATTGAAACAAGACCTTGATTGAGGTTCGCGTTTAAAGAAGTAACGCGATCTTCGCGTTTAAAGAAGTAACAGAAAGTCTGCGTTTAGGGTTGAAATGCGACCCTCGCGTTTGGTATGAGGCTCGCATTTTAAGAGTTTGCCTTCAGTAATTTTTAGATAGTCTACACGTGATCACGTCCGCTTCGGTATGTACCATCGGCTAGATTTCAGTCATTAAGCTTGAGTGACAACTTCTTGATCTCTTGGACCATAAGATCCAAGGTTGACTTGATAGTGCCGATCCTCTTTTTAGCAGTGCTTAATCCATCGTCGTCTCCTGCCATCGCCAGAAAGTTGTTAAAACTCTAATACCACTTGACGCAGATAAGAATGTGAAGATGCCGGATAGATCTCGTTCTAGCGCCAATAAACCCTGAAAGAAACTTTCAGGTACTATTATACTCGAATCGACGAATAAAAACAACTCGAATCCACGAGCAACGATAAACATCTCAAATCTACGAGCAATAGGAGAGAAAAACTCAATTGAATTTATCAAAATATTATGTACAAAATAAAGAATACAATGATCTTTAAATAGGTTTTAAAAGTAGTAGTCTAATCTAATAAGAAACTAAAACAAAAATAATTTGGAATCCAATTGGACCCGAAAACAAGCTCCTAAATAGAATCGGATTTTCTGATACAGAGGTGGTAACAAAGTTAGTCAACTAGTGGCTTTCATTAGTCGATTAATGCACAAGTCTAAAAATTACCAACTCTCTGTTGAACCAAATTAGTCAACTACTGAGAGTGTTAGTCGACTAGTAAGTCGACTACTGAGAGGATTAGTCGACTAAGCCAAATATGAAACTCTTTGTTGGGCGGACTAGTCGACTAATCTGAAAGACTAGTCAACTAGTTTGACTTTTCCTACTACCTTGACTTTGATCTGCTTTGATCTACGACTATTAGACGTTGGGTGCTTGGCTTCCTACATCACCTTCTTATTAAAAATAACACTTAAGGGACCTTTGAAGGGGGGTTCGGTTCGTGTGTGTGAGTCACACACACACATAATGTTGGAATATGAAGAATATAAATGTGAATCTTCGAGTTGAATTATGGCGAGATCCGTTAATCGAATCAATTGGATGATGGTTGGAGTGTGTTCTCCTTCCATTGGGGATGAACGTGGTATATCCACATGTTCAATTCTGACTTCGAATGAATGAGATATTCAAGTCTAAAGATTGCCTAATTCAAAGTCAAAATGGGACTAAAGGTAGCTAAAAGCATTTAGTCCCACATTGGCCGTGGGATGGAAGTTCGTGGTGTTTAAATAGAGAAATTGAGAATAAAGGGTGTGCCCTTTGGGTACTTGGAGTTTTCACGCGCGATTGGGAGGGAACTATGCCCGCACATGCGCGCGGCGCGCTGCCGCTGGCGGCGGCGGCGGGCCGGGCTCAGGCCTGGGCCTGGGTTCGGGTTCGGTTTCCCTACCCGGCCTGGTTCTTTTTGAATCGGGTCTCACGGGTATGGGTTGCGAGCATACCCGAACCAGACCCGCTCTGCTATCCGGATCCGAACCGCCCCGCCAACGGACCCGCTCCGCGTCAGTTGGACAGCCAACAGTTGTGACTGTTGGGCCGAAAGGTTGCAACCTTTCGTTGGGTTCGGACCCGTTGGCCCCTCCTGGAGCGCTATAAATAGCGCTCCGATCTCTGAATTGAAACACACAACAAAAAACAAGCCAGCAGAGCAAGAAAGGAATCTGCCATATAAAGGAGATTCTCTCTCTCTCAGTCTTGAAGTTACTTCCAAAAGGGAAGTGGGAAATCAGTAACTCGGTTTCCGAAGCGACTTCCAAAGGAGATTCTGCAAAATTCGTTCTGAAAGAGGGCTCAAAAAATTCAACAGATTCTTGAAATAGAATTGTTGTCTGAATCTGGGACTTCTGAAGAAGAATATTCTTCAATCTTCCTTCGTCTTCTACAGTGGGTGCTCTTCCAAAATAAAGGCAAATATTCACCCGAAATTTGTCTTTGTCCTGCTGCTTCAACGATCCTGTGAAGGTACTGGTTGACTACGGTTCGACCGTACGGTGATTTGGTAGTGCTATCCAAATATCGTGAAGGAGTGTTGTATCTTGGGAGACCATCGTCCATTACCCGTTAGCACCGGTGCGGGGGACGTAATTGTCTTAAGGAGATTCGCTCTAAAAGCGTACCTCACTCCAAATACTGTATAAGTGAATTCATTTCTTTATACAGGGGATATACTTAACAGTATATCGAGACTGATTTATATCAGTCTAATTGGTGTTTAACCAAGGAAGGAAATTGAAAGGTGTTTCTTAAATTAAGGAACGTTCTATTGAACGGAAAATCTCCCACCTGATATTTGCCGACCTGGCCAATTAGATTGTTGATATTTCAGTGATCTTGAATAGTTGTCAGATTGATTCCTGTTAAGCAGAAACCAACATATAATATGAGGACCAATCACGCATTGACACGTGTATTGATCCTCTTATAATCTGTTATGTGTGTGTGCCTCACATACATATTATAACATATTATAAGAGTTTCAATCCACGTGTCAACGCGTGATTGATCATCTTATTGTCTGCTTGTATGGCTCACACACATAAAGTGAACCCCTTGATGGGCATAGGGATAAATGAGAGGCAATTGTTGGTCGCAGGTCATATAGCTAGTAACCAAGGGAAAAATCTCCCTCAAAGTAAACAGAACAAAAAAGACAAAATGAAAAATGAAAAAGTTAACGCTAATAGTGATCCCTGAAGTATTTCTTTTAGTAATTCAAGAATTTATAGACTCTCGTGATCAACTAAAAGCAATATAACTATTTCAAAGAGGATGTTTTGATTGTAAGAGATTTTTTTATTACATTGATTCAATCTGAATGTATATAAATTACAAGTACATATTAAAAAAATATATATATTTCTCGTACCATGTTTTTTTTCTCGTACACACAAAGGGCTCAATAATGCCACCCTGATGTGCTTCGCTTTTGTCTAATGACACCATCTCACATCACAATAATCAAATGGTTAGCATGTGCTTTGTCCCTTTTGAGATTGCTCACACAAAATTTGTCCCATGGCCAGCTCTACCAACATCATATCTTCTCATGGGTTGGTAGAGAATAGATGCAATCATTTGCCTATTTTATTCTACACCCCCACTCTCATTGACTCCTTTATAATATAGAGTTCAGTGGCTTGATGTGAGTAGCTCATGCTGATGGCTGACCTCTAGTGCTTATTGAACCAATCACTTGGTTGCTCTAGGATCTTATAAAAGTGTGTGGCCGAGGTGGAGCAATGGTGGCAAATTTGCTATATACTCCTTGGGTGTCTTAGCTTATGCCCTTTTTAGCTGTTGGAAAACAAACGATGTGTGCAATTCCGGCTCGGTTAGTTTTTGATTGTTTTTTAAGTTTTTAGCTCGAAATTCTAACGAAGTACTGTAGAAGTAAAAAACTGAGTTAGAAACGTGAATCCCACACACTTTTTATTCTCAATTTTCACAACAAACTAACATAGTGAAGCACTGAAAAACTCGTGGGGTCCACATTTCTCACTTCCAGGCCAAACAAACAGAGCCTCAGGTGGAAGTTCATTGAGACTACAAGTTCAATCAGAACACTTCGCATATGAGAAAGCGACTTGACACCATTAAATATAAATAAAATTAATTCTCAATCATGCGACAGAAAAGAGTGATATGATTTGAAAAGAGATAAAATTGATCTTAGCTGTGTGGTAGAAAGACTAAAAAGATTAGTTACCTTGCTCGTATGCTAGATATGCTGAAATGATTCAAATTCAAACATTAGCCCTGCATTATAATATATGCGTCTATTTAATTTTCTATACTTATTCTCCATGCTGAAGAAAACATAGTGTTTACTCTTCAACTGATCTTTGAAAACTTCTAGCTTAAACAAAAATTTGCAAAACTAAAGAATATGGCTAAGTCTCTCGTCTCATTTCCTATATGTAGTGAATTGGCCCTTTGGAAAGTCAGTGGCACTTGCAAGTGAAGCTTGCATTAGCTATAGTTATAAAATTACTTTGTTTAGTACCAGAGTTATTAGTTTTTTTTGGTAATGTGATGTTCTAGGAACATTGCATATATATAAAAGATTATTTAGATGAAAAGCATATTTTGAGTTGTTGTGTGCAATTTATCAACTTTTTTGTCTTTTGGAAAAGAAGAGAGAGGAAGAGGAGATGGAGAGAAAATGAGGAGAAGAAGAGGGGATTAATGATGAGTTGTTGTTTTTCTTAATTTTGCAAGAAGAGGGGGAAGAGAGGAAGCGTTGGAATTTGGGTCGAACAAATAGTCCCACATCGGCTAGACGTGAGAATGGTCTTTGAGTATATAAGAATTTGGGCAACTCCACTTAGAAGGCTAGTCTTTTGGGATGGTGCCTCAAGTCCTTCGATGGGTATCAGAGTCATGCCCCAAACTTAGTCGTGTGTATGTGTGATGTTCGACGATGTAAGATCCCTCGATAGCAACTGACTGCAGTTGGTGCTTTACATAAGGCGTGTTGTGCCTTCCCACGCTCGAGGGGGTATTGCTGGAAGGGGGATTGCTAGAATTTAGGTCGAACAAATAGTTACACATCGCCCTGACCGCGAGGATGGTGCCCCAAGTCTTTCAGGAAGATGGAGAGAGAGAGAGAGAGAGAGAAGGAAATTAAAAGTTCGCGCGTTTACCTCGATCGCCGAGGTCCTCGCCTCCTCACGGTCAGGACGGAAGAAAAATAATAAAAAGGGGAAGGGGATGTCCACATCAGCGCTAGCTTTGATGAATATCTTTCGAGCTCGTCGCCTATGCTTCAAAACGAATCAAACAGCGGAGATTGCGCCCCCCCCCCCCCCCCAACCAACCACCACCACTAGGCTCCATCTCTCCAATAAATTTTGCTTGCTTACCAATCAACACACCAAAGAGACAAAGGGGTAAAAAACAATCAATTGTCATATCAAAAATTCGAGAAGACGTTAAACTAAAATTTGAATCTTTTCTTTAGTCAACAAAACAATGTTTAATACCAATTTAAAATTTTGATAAACATAATGATACCAATTGTAAAATATTGATACCAATTGAAAAAATTTTGATAAACATATTGATACCAATAAAAAAATATTGATACCAATTGAAGGTAAAAACCAATTTTTTGAAGAAACACTAAAATCATTTTGCAATAAGGATACCAAATAGAGAATATACCAATTTAAGATCATTGATACCAATGTTAGTATATACTAAAATAAAATATTTTTCATCATAAAGAGTGGGAGTAAGATACCAATTTAAAAGTGAAGATTGCTACCAATTGAAAACTCAACTAATATCAATTTTACACAAAACCAATTTAAAAACAAGAATTTTCTCTTCTTTTATGAAATACTAAAGAAAATAATGTATAGGCTTGAATAAGATACCAATTAAAAAACTAATTGACATTATAAACTAAATCAAGCTTAGCAATAAAAATCATGAGTATACAAAATGAATTTTCATTTTAAAAATCATGTATATCTCATACTTAAAAATTTTGATACCAATTGAAATATATTGGAACAATCAAAGCATATATATGTATGAAAAATGGAAATACCAATTGAAATTGATACTACTTGAAATTTGAAGTATATATATATAGAAAACACATATGAGTAAAAAAAAACAGAATTTTCATGAAGATCATGTGTATAACTCATAACTACCACCCTATTCATGCACAAGTTTAAAAGATATTCAATAAGAGTATACACGGCATGGTCGTCTATCCAACCGCCCTTGAAGGTAGGGGTCTTCAAAAATATAATTTGAGAATAAACAGATATAGTTTGAAAACTCTACCAATTGAAGAATAAAAACTAGTTTTAAAGATAATTTTGAAAAACTAGTATGAAATCCTTCAAAACATGAAACCGAATCGTATATCCTATGAAAATATGAAAGTCACACAATAAAACACTCATAGTCTATAATGCACATATATGCTCATGAAATCAAAATATGAGTAAATACAAACATAGAGTGTAAAAGAGTTATGTGAAAAACATAATCATGAAAATAAGACATTGAAGCTCAAATGAAATTCCTTTACAAACATGAAACACATAAAAGTTTTAATTTTCATCAAACCAAATCAAACTTCAAGACATATGTATGTTTTGTATAAACTAGAATATACATACATATCCAAAATATAAACGAGTCCACAAAAGTATATTGCATGAAGGCAAGTGGCTAAAGGATGTACATTTATATTTATTAGTTTAGACAAAAGTATCATATACATGAAGATGACACATTATCATAAAACATGTACACAATATAGGGAATACAAGTTAGAATGCAAGAGTCATCAAAACTAGGCTATACAAGTACATCTAATGAGTACAAAAGAGCAATTTAGCACAAACATATAAGAATCAAATGTGGCTCACTAGTTGTACAAGTATAAACACAAGTTTTAATGAAATACTTCATCTAAATAAGTAATCAAAACCATGAAGTTCAAAACCATAATCATACATTAAAATATGATCAAGCATAATGAGCATTGAAAACAAAATATGCTAAAGATCAATCAATAAGAGCATGTGAATAAAACAAGAGTTAGAGATTATTACCAAAACCAATAGGTTAATCTCTTAGTCTCCAAACCATGGTGGTTCTCCTACCAAACATCCTTGAAGGAGATGCATCCAATGTAGTATTCATCAAGCTCAAACACATCCACCATCAAAGCACCAATACCCTCACGTCAAGTGAGAGCCCACACCTACATCAAATACAATCGGAGTGGATTTTGGTACCCATATCTTATTGGGTCCATGGGGGTTAGCACTTTTCCTAACCTAAACATTATTATTTGCAAAATTTACAGAATTTAGTCTATCATAGTAAAATCTTACAAGATGGCCTTTGCGGTCACAATGTGTACACTCTAGCATACATATGAGAATGGGTGTGATCATGGTGTACATGAGGTGTATGTCGTGGATGTCCATGAATATGATGTGCATGTTTCTTGTGAAACCTGGATTCCAATTTCTTATGATTCATAACATATTGGCTCAAAGTGGAGCCCAAATAATCTACACTCTTCTTTAATATATATATATATATATATATATATATATATATATATATATATATATATATCATTATCAATATTAGAAGAGGAAGTAGTGCATGCAATAGAAATATTAGATTATTAGGATGTAGTAGCATGGCAACCATAAGAATCTAAATTATTATTCAAAGATTCATTTTCATTTGAAAACAAATCCAATTCTTTTGAAATTAAATCAATTTTATTTTTCAAAGAATGGTTCTCTTTTAAAACAAAATCAAGTTTTGAAGATAAAGCCTCATTTTTCTTTAAAACATTATCACAATCATTTTAACTTTTTAACATCTTATTTTCATTTAGGGCAAGGTTAAGTTGGGGTTTCAATGAGTCCCTTTCATTTGAAATCTCATCATTTTCTTGCAAAACCAAATGAAGTTTTGAAAACAACTTTTCATTTTCTTCTTTTAATTTAGAACTCTCCTTTTTCAAAACTTTATACTTCAAAATCAATTTTTCACAACCTATAGCTAGTTCTTTATTTAAAACATGTGCATCAATACACTCATTACATAAAGAATTAGTACTATCATCTAGTTGAGTATCCGAATATATCTCAAGGGAGTCATTCCCTTGGACCATGAAGCAATGTTAGTCGGACTCTTCTCCACTGGATTCTTGCTCCTCATTGATTGGCGTTTGTAGTTCGAGAGATGTAAATATGTTCTATACAGCAAAGGCGGAATCACAATGAGAAACCATATTTAAATATTCTTTGCTAAGATATTACTTTAATGCATCTAAGGCTTGTGCATTGGTATCAATATGCTTGCTATTATCAAGATAAGATTTCTTGGTAGCGGCAGGGTAAACATGAAACCTAGGGCTTTTGAATGAAAACTCATCTTAATCTTCCATATATCAATTTTAGAGACATCAAACATGGGAAGTAATCTATGAGTGTGTGTAAACAGTAAGTGTGCAAATGCAAATCTTAGATTAGCTAGCCAAGATCTCACTCCTAGGTAGTTAAACCTAATATCAGGAGTGTAGATTCTGATACCAATTAAAATTACACCTAGAGGGGGGGTGAATAGGTGTAAGGCTAATCTATTAAAAATTCAATGCAATCTAAAATGAAAATGATGCGGAATTCAAATCTAAAGCAACACACTATGTGTAACCAAAGAGTGTAGCCGAATTCCCCGTAAAGGGCTCTGGACTATCTCCTCTAGATTCCTCTTAGATAATAGTTGGGCGCTATGTGAAGCTCTCTTGGTTTAACACAAGTATGATAACACAATCAACACCAAGCATATATATATGATATGAGCAATATGAATCAATGTTAAATATTAAAGAGAGAGTTTAGAGAAAGCTGATCAAACGCAAACGCCGAGATGTGTTTCGAGGTTCGAGCCACAGCTCTACGTCCCCACCTTCACACAGAAAGATTTTCACTAAAGCGTCCACAAAGGACTTCCCACACAGGGAACCTCCACCGAGAATTTGGGTAATACAACACAAGGAGAACACACCTCCTCTCTCCAACAACAGCCACCTCTACACAAGAGGTAAGGCACCAATGCCAAAACAAAGATCACCTCTACACAAAAAGATAGACACTAAGCCAACGACCAACAACCACCTCACCACAAGAGGGGTAACAACAAGCTGAAGCAAAGATTACAACTTAGTGATCTCAGGGACCACAAATCACTTTTGGTGATCTCAAAGGACCATAAACTCTTTTTCTCACCAACACAAAAATCCTATAGATCGGATAGAGGAATAGCTCAAGTGTGAGAAAAATCAAGGAGTATGGAAGATAAAATCTCAAAGAAAACTCTTGGAAAAATATAAGATTTATATCAAGAATATAAACCAAAAACCAATTTCCAAAATCTCTTTTCTTTGAATATCCAACCCTTGAAAACACAAATCAAAATCAAAACTTTTAGCCCAAAAATTTCTTTTGAATTGCTGCAAAAACACTAGAAAGATTAGAAAATACGCTCTCAAAATTTTTGTCCAAAACAGTCTAAGAAAAACCCTTTTTATAGGCTTTCAAATAAACTAGCCGTTAGCAGCCATTTATGGTCAGAATTGACCTCCGATCGACCGGCCAACGGTCAAAATTTGACCGTTGGCTACCCTCAGTCGACTGCCCTTACTCGAGAGTAAGGGACTAACATTCAGTCGACCGCGCGATCGACGGCCTAAGAGGCTGGCTATGTGCACAAGTTTGTGCACATTGGTCCCCTGGTCCGGTCGACTGCCAGCACAAAACAGGCAGGGATAAAAGGTTTAGAAAACTGGTCATTTTGATTTAACTAAAATCCTATAAAATCTCATTAATTCCACAAAAATAAGTTCTTTAAAGTACTTTGAAGTGAAAATATGTGTGATCAAAAATCAACACATATTACAAACATTTTGAACCATTTTTGTAATTTAGAAGTTAAGCTTAAATTGAAAACCGTATTTTCCAAAACTTGTATTTTGAAATGAAAAACCGTTTTCTCCAAAATATGTATAGATAAAAAAATAAGATATTGAAACTCTTTTTGAAGCACAGAGTGTATGGATAAAATCTAATACACATGAAAGATATTATATCTATGTTTTTGATATGAAATCTAAAAACCGGTTAAATGAAAACCAAACATATAAAAACTTTTGTGTGTGTGAACTTGAGCATATCAACACTATCTATCTTACACAAGATCTAAACAACACAAATCGAAGTCTTCTTTTAGAATTCTATCTCCAAGTTGACTCGATCCAAAACACGATCCAGCGAGTTAGACTCCAACCGAGTGCTAGATGTGATCTTGATGCGCAAGCTCTTGAATCAACACGTGTAAGCTCCAAAACATCTTTGTTGAAACTACACACCTACGAAGATCTTGATAGATAACTGAAACTAAATAAGCATAACATCATTAGTAAACTATAACTATATGAGTTAATCATCATCAAAACTAGAGTGACGGGCCTTTGGGCCAATAGTATAAACCTTACACAATGACTTAAATCTCAAAGAGATTGAAAGTTAATGATGGGGACATCTCTCCAGGATTGCGATTCTACACCAATAGGCGTCGTCGCACACTTTCAATTTGGTTCGATTAGGGCTGGGAAATTCAAGCTCTCATTTTAGTTATTTTTCCCTTTTAATCTTTATTGTAATTTTATTTATTTGGTAGTTTTCTTTTAGTCCCATATCGGTTGTAATGGGATCTTTCCGTTGATGTAGGCCTATTTAAGGCCAAGACTGGTATTGTTATTGATAGTTTTGGAATGAATGAAAATTACTTTTAAGCTTTGTAGCCTGTGTGCTTTGGGTGAGAAACCCTAGAGAGAGAATCCACCCGGTTCCCCATCATATTGGTATCAGAGCTCAATCCTGAATTCTTTCCAAAACACAAAAAAAAAATCCGCAACAAACTTCCACCTCCCATAAAAAAAATTAAAACCCTACTTTTTCCACTCTCTTCTGAGCGTTGCCAAAAAAAAAAACTAAACAAAACCCATCAATTTTTCTCTCCCTGTTCCTCAAGCCCGCCGCCACCTCGTTCCCTTCTCTCAAATCTAATCCAAAATTAATTCTCCTCTCAAAACAAAATTCCCTTCCTCTCTTCATTGACGACCAGCGCTCACCACCCTCGTCCACGCGCCCGCCATCGATCTCAATCGGGTGTTGTTGTCGTTCTCACCACAAGACCCACACGCCCTCCGGCGACGTCGACTGAAACCACACAACACTTGATTTCAGCCAAGATCTCCTCCTGAGATCCATACCATCATCCAACAAATTTCAGCATCATCATCCGCTCGGCATCCCATCATCAAGATCAGACCCGATCACGCCACCATCTTCGCTTGAGCCAAACAACTCCAACTTCGACTGCACAAATCCAACAATCTTCCGTTCACCAGATCTCGCGCCGCCACCACTTCCTTTCCATTGACGAAGTCAACGACGCCAAGATCTTCATCGAGAGCGGCTTCCATCGATGCCAACATCTTCATCAGCACCAAGAACTTCCTCAATGACGTGATCAGCCATCGTACCCCAACATCTGTGAATTCACAGATCAGAGAAGTCCACGGCTCTCTCCCAGATCCTCATCGTCATCTGGAATCGATGAGCCGTCCACCTCCATCGACCTAGATCTCCGCCTCTACGCCGGCGTCTGTCGACATCAAAATCTCCCCAGGTCTTCAAATCGACGACAAGATCGCTTCCATGATTCTCCGGCAAACCCAATTACTCCTCTGATCTACACTCCACCTCCACACCGGGCTTCCATCGACGCGATCAGACCCCGACTCATTAAAACTTCCTCTGTAACAATTTCCAGGCAGGCCCAGCCAATATAACTTCGCCCCAGGCCAACCAAACAATTCGTTGTTCGCATAGGAGGTTGAAGGAGGGCAAGGGCTCAGTGGTTGTTGAGGCTGCAGGTTCTTGGCCTTGGCAGGTTCTTGGCCTTGGTAGTTTCTTGAGCCTGAACAAAACATAGTCAACCATCAACAAACATTAGGTGGTAATCAAGTATCCAGGTAATCAGTATTCAGGTATAAATTCCTTTGAACAGAAATTTGGGTACTACTTTAAATTCTGTCATAATACTTTCATCGATTATCTGCCATCCATAAATAGTGAATGTGTGTATCTGCTTTGCTTTTTATTTGCGCCATCTTACTATTAATTTAGGGACTGCTAATACACAGTGGATATCGACAATTGCATAAAATTAATAATTTACAAAATACTGAGGTCTAAACTGCAAATTCTTTTTACAACACAGTCTCTATTTTACACTCTTGAGCTTGCTAGCAAATTCATTGGCCTTATTGTGCGCTTTACTTTACTGAATCGTTGCTGATCCTCCGCATTTTCTGCATCATCCTGCATGATTGCATTAGAGTTTGTTAGTGGCATATAGAAATTAATAGGTTGCATTCATTATCATATATATTTAAAAAAAAACAATATCATCATAAATTTAGCATTTAAAAAAAAGAGAAAAAGAAAGAAAGAAAGAAAAGTAACTGTGCATGCGTACTCGTAGTGGTAGAGTCTACGACCTAGTTGAACCCAATACAGACATGGATGCCAATGCTTCTTCGCCTGATATTACCTCACCAACAGATTACATGACTCTTGAAATTCTCAAGACTCTTGAGGAAATTAAGGCCCAAATGAGCACTTTAGCTCAAAGAATGGATAGTTGGAATTGGAACGTCATGATGGCTTTCGTAATGAAGAGCGTCAACTTAATAATCGTTGAGAGGAGAGAATAAACAGGAATTATAATCGATACGATGAGGATGAACGGTACATGAAAAACATCAAAGTAGACATATCGAATTTTGACGGCCGCTTAGACCCACAGTATTACCTTGATTGGGTAATGAGTCTAGAGCGTTATTTCAAGTGGTACGAGATGTCCCAAGAGCGGCGAGTCCGTTTCGCTGCCATGAAACTGGTAGGACAAGCGGGACAATATTGGTCTAATGTTGAAAGACTGATAGCCCTCAGGAGGCAAGAACCGATTCGGATTTGGGATGAGATGAAGGCTAAGTTAAGCCAGAAATATCTCCCCATTACTTTTCAGGATTAACTTTTAGACAAATGGAGCAGGCTAACACAAGGGACTCGCTCTGCTATGGAATACATTGAGAAATTTGATGAGTTCTTGATCAAGTGCAGCGAGTTCGTCGATGAATCCCCAACCATAACCCTCTCTAGGTTCAGGTCTGGCCTTCGTGATGATCTCTATAGGGAACTCTTTGTAAGGGGTGTTAGTGATTTAGAACACGCCTATCAGATAGTTCGGGACTTAGATGCGTCTCGAGGATCTTACTATCAACGAGGTTCAGATTACAAGAACCAAGGCACTAGAGCCCGCTCTGGACAGTCCCAGCTCAAACCCAATCCTAACAGTTCGGTCCCAACAGGAGATCTCAAGGGTAAAGGCCCAGTTAAGGGCGTGCCACGAACCAACCCCCGCACCCAATGTTTTAAGTGTCAAGGATATGAGCACGTAAAAAAGTTCTGCCCAAGCAAATCCAGAACCCTCTTTCTAGATGATCAATCAGATGAGGTGCAGGACGAACCTCAAAAGAAAGTTGTATTTGTAGGAAATGCGAGCAGTGATTCTGAGAATGATTTAGAACAAGAGAAATTTTTTAGTACTATCAGGCAAGTTGCTGTCGTTCGATGTAACCTCGCTAAACCTAAAGACATGGTTGACTGGCGAAGAACCTCGATCTTTCACACATGGATACAGATTGGTGATAAAAATTATAAAATCATTATCGATAGTGGAAGTTGCATAAATGCTGTGTCATCTAGTTTGATTTCAAAGATAGGGTTGAAGACGGTCCCTCACCCTAATCCATACAAAGTTACTTGGATTAACACAACATCGATGGAGGTGAATGAACGATGTCTTGTACCTGTGCAATTTGCCACCTATAAGGATAAAATTTGGTGTGATGTAATAACTATGGATGCAGGACATGTGATTCTTGGTCGGCCTTGGTTATTTGACATGGATGTAACTTTGTGGGGAAAGTCCAATACTTTTACTTTCTACTATGAAGGGCAACGGATCAAATTAATTCCGAGTCAACCCAGATCCAAACAAGAGAAAAAGCCAGTGGACACGAGAAAAGAGAAGAATCTCAACTCAATCAGCCCTAAAGAAATTGAATAAGAAGTTATTAGTGGGGCACAAGTTATCGTTTTTGTTGCTCAGGAAGTAGCGAAAGAATCTCATGAAACGATTCTTCCTGAAGTGGCCCCTATTATCACGAAGTTTGCTGATGTATTTCCTAACGACCTTCCTGTTCAACTGCCACCAATGCGGGATATTCAACATGCAATTGATCTAGTTCTGGGAGCTACTCTACCTAACTTGTCGCATTATCGAATGAACCCAATAGAACATGCCGAATTACAGAGGCAAGTTGAAGAGTTGTTGAGCAGAGAGTTCATACGAGAAAGTTTGAGCCCTTGCGCGGTCCCTGCACTGTTAACGCCAAAGAAAGATGGGACATGGCGTGTGTGTGTGGATAGCCGTGCTATCAATAAAATAACGATAAAATATCGTTTTTTAATCCCCAGGTTGGATGATATGCTTGACATGATGACAGGTGCTACTATCTTTTCAAAAATAGATTTGAAGAGTGGTTATCACCAATTCGTATTCGCTCGGAGATGAATGAAAAACAGCTTTTAAATGAAGGATGGGCTGTATGAGTGGATGGTCATGCCTTTCGGCTTGTCTAATGCTCCAAGAACTTTTATGAGAGTGATGACACAAGTATTGCGACCCTTTATCGGAAAGTTCGTAGTCGTATATTTTGATGACATCCTCATTTATAGCAAATCAAGGGAGCAACATTTGGACCACCTCATGCAAGTCTATGTAGTTTTGAGAAAGGAAAGTTTATATGCCAAGCCTAAGAATGTATCTTTCTTACCGACCAAGTCATTTTCCTAGGAGTGGTTGTTTCTTCACAAGGTGTCTCCGCAGATCCCGATAAAATTAAAGCTATCTTGGAATGGCCAGAACCATGCAGTATTTGAGAAGTGAGGAGTTTTCATAGGTTAGCCACTTTCTACAGACGTTTTATTCGAAACTTTAGTACGATCATGGCCCCAATTACCGATTGCTTAAAAAGGAAGGACTTTGAATGGACTAGAGCTGCTGCCAAGGCGTTTCGGGAAATCAAAGAGAGAATAACAGAAGCTCCTGTTATGAGGCTCTCAGATTTCACGAAAGTTTTTGAAATTACTTGTGATGCCTCAGGTGTTGGGATAGGTGGTGTTTTGAGTCAAGAAAAGCAGCTCGTTGCCTATTTTAGTGAAAAGTTAAATGATGCTAAGCAACGGTACTCTACCTACGATAAGGAGTTCTATGCGGTAGTGTAAGCTCTGCGTTACTGGCACCATTACTTGTTACCGCAAGAATTCGTCATTTATTCAGATCATGAAGCCCTTAAGTATCTCAACTCTCAAAAGAAGTTGAATTCGAGGCATGGTAGGTGGGTAGAATTCCTTCAAGATTACACCTACGTCCTCAAGCATAAGGCCGGGGTGAAAAATAGGTCGCTGATGCTCTTAGCCGTCATCGCGCTTTACTTTCTATCATGAGTACGGAAGTGGTTGGTTTCGAATGTTGGCCAAAGGCCCATCACTCTAGTTTTGATGATGATCAACTCATGTAGTTATAGTACTAATGATCTTGTGTTTATTTAGTTTCAGATTTGTGATCAAGATCTTAGTAGGTGCGGAGCTTCAACAAAGGATTTAAAGTCAAGTTTTGGAGCTAGCACCGTTTGATTCACGAGCCTATGCATCAAGACCACATCAAATACTCAAGAGGAGTCTAGCTCGTTGGATCAAGTTTAGACCAAGTCAAGAAGGTGAGAAGACTTCAAGTGAAGACTTGTGTTTAGGTTTGTTTTTATAAGATTTTGTTTTTAGAATAAAATGTAAAGGATAGAATAGTGGTAGATTGCTCAAGTATATCTTATACACACACACTCTTGATTTAGTTAAGTTTTAATAAAATAATTTATATTTTGGAAAAATACAAAAGAGTTTTCTTTTAGAAAAATACCGGTTTGATTTTTTGGACTTCATATATATACATGTATTTAACCAAACCATATTTAGAGCTTAATGTCAAAAACATAGATATTTCACCATGTTTGTGTAGTGGATCATATCCATACACACTATGCTTTAAAAGAGTTTAAAATATCTTGTTTTTTGTATTGGAGAAGTTTGGAATTAAGTTTTGGAAAAACTGATTTTGGAAAAATACAATTTTTGGTTTGAGCCAAATTTTCTAAGTTACAAAATTAGTCCAAATTGATTGTAACATGCCTTGATTTTGTGCAAGCATGTTTGTTTATCAAAGTATAACATTGAAACTATTTTTGTAGATTTTTCATGATTTTATGGGATTTTATATGAGCCAAAATAACCTAGTTTAAAGTCCCAGGTTTTTCTGTTCTGGCTTCAGCCGGTCGACCGACCGATCGACCGAAGTCTGAAGTCGGTCGACCGGGCGGTCGATCGACGTGCACAGACGTGCGCGCCAAGTTCTGGCTGGAGGCCGGTCGACCGACCCGGTCGACCGTCCAGAGAGCTCTGCTCTCTGGAAAGGCCCCGGTCGACCGACCGGTCGCCCAGACAGTGAGCAGTGCTCTCTGCATCCAAGCCACGGTCGACTGGCCGGTTGACCGCTGGCTCAACGGTCACAAAAATGACCGTTGGCCGGTTGACCGGACGGTCGACCGACAGGCCACCTGGATCCCAACGGCTAATTTTTCTAACCCTATAAATTTGGGGGTTTGGGTGCTGTTTTCTCTAAGATTTTTAAGTGGGTTTTGAGCTAGTTTTTCCAACTCCATTAAGAAGTTTTCTCCACTTATTTGAGAGCAAATATTTTCAATCAAAAGGGGAGTTTTAGCAAGAGTGTTTTAAAAGTGATTTTCTTGAGTTTTCCTCCACCATCTCTTTCCTTGTTTTCTCACACAACACTTGAGCCATCTATTGCTATATCTACCTATAGGGATTTGTTGGAGAGTATTTAGGTGATCAAGAGTTGTGATCACAAAAGTTCATCTTTGTTCTTTGAGGAAGCGGACGAGTGCGTTCGCGGTGTTTTGAGTTCGTGTGTGAACTCTTGTTTGAGGTGCGGCCTAGCGGGCTAGTGAGCTCGCGGTGTGTACGGGACTAGGGAGTCCTAGAGCTTGCAGGTGTTGCGGCACCGAGTGATCCGGTGGGATCGATTTTAGTGGAAATCCTTCATAGTGTTGAAGGCGGGGATGTAGAGCAAGTGTGCTCGAACCTCGAAACAAATCTCCCATGTTTGCGATTGCTCTTTCTCTCTATCTCTTACTTGTTTATATCTTGCATGCTTATATTGCTTTCATCTTTATATGCTTGATATACATTGTGTGCTTTATTGATAAACGTTTGGGGATTGTTTGCTAACACTTGTATTTAACCAAGAGAGCCAACGCGGCACCTCAACTCTTATTTAGAGGAATCTTGAGGAGTTAGTCCAGAGCCCTTCACGGGAAATTCGGCTACACTCTTGTGTTATACGTGGTGTTTAGTGTAATAAGTTTTAATTTGCATTAAATAGTTTTTAATTCCGCATTTAGTGACCATTAGATTAGCCATCACCTATTCACCCCCCCTCTAGGTGATTTTACAATTGGTATCAGAGCCAAGTGCTCTTGATTTGGGTCTAACAACCTAAAGTTAAAGATCCTCATTTTAGGTAATCACAATATTTGTACACAGACCATGGACTTCATGTCACCACCCCCTTTTGACATTCTTAACATCCAAATTTGGAAGGTTAAGATGTCCTTGTACCTCAAGGCCTTAGGAATTAATGTTTATTTTGCCACCACTAAAATTCATATTGTTTAGATGGCAAAAATATTGAGGCTAATGCAAAAGCCCTACATTCTTTAAAGTCAACCCTAAATGATGATTATCTATCTAGGGTTTCTAACATTGATTCGGCTTTTGTAGCATGGAACACCCTCACCTCCCTTGGCGAAAAAGATCAATACTATGCGGGGAGCGACTCAGATGTTGGAAGCAACACCTCCAACGTGTGCTACATGGTCCAAGGGGATAACCCCTTGAGGTAACTACCGAATCCGATGTAGAAGAAGAAGATATGTCATATGATGAACTTACATATTTTTGTCAACAATTACTTGAAAAATATGACATGATTAAGAAAGAAATAAAAATTTTAAAAAGAATTTTGATTGCATGCTAAAAGAAAATGATTCATTTAGAAATAAGATTACATGTTTTGAAAAGAAAATGAAAATTTGAAAAATGAGAATGTTTCCTTAATGTCTAAATTGAATGATTTATGTGAAGGAAACACTAGTTTGAAAAATAAAATTATTTTGGTGGAAAAACAAAGGAAGTTGCTTTTAATGAAAACACTTCTTTAAAAAGAAAAATGGTTGAAAAAGAAAAGGAAAAAGAAAATGTTTCTAAAAAGAATAAGAAAAATAGTTTTATATCTCATCATGCTTTACATGCCACCACTAATGAGATTAATGTTTTGAAAAATAAAATAAATTGTTTAAGCTCTACTTTGAGCACATGTGCATTTAACCACTCTAAATTGGAGTCCTTGTTTTCAAAGAAACAAACTCCACATACTCATGCACATCATCATGCATATGCTCATTTTGCACACCACGATCATACACATACACATATGCATTCTAAGGTGTACAAATGTACACATTGTGACCACAAAGGCCATTTAGCAAAATTTTGTTATGATAAGATAAATTCTTTAAATTTTGCTAATATATGTTTGGGCCCCTTATAAAGCTAACCCTCAAGGACCCAAAAGAAAATGGGTACCAAAATCCCCACCTTTTGTTTTTAATGTAGGTGAGGGCTCTCACAAAACGTGAGAGGGTTGGTGCCTTGGTGGTGGTTGCATGGACTTGAAGGACATATAATTGATGCACCGCTATCAAGGAGTTTTGGTGGGACGACCACCATGTTTGGAGATTTGGAGCATAGTTTTTTGGTTTGGTAACTATCTCTAAAACTCCTAGTTTATTTACATGTTTTTTGCTTATATCATATTTTTAGCATGTTCATGTGTTTTTGTGCTTCATGTGGTAAATACTAGTTTAAATGTAGCTTTTATCAAACTTGTATTTATACATGTACAAGTAGTGAGCAACAAATTGATTCATATATGTTTGCACTTCATTGTTCATTTGTACTCACTATATGCACATGTATAGCCTAGTTTTGATGATTCTCTCATTTACACTTGTTTTGCCTATTTTCATGTCTTACTTCATGTATATGTATTTTGTATTCAAATCTAATAACATACATGTATACCCCATGAGTCATTTGCCTTCATGCAATTTACATTATGGACTCTTTTTATGTTTGGATATGTATGCATATTGTTAGGATTGGATAAATCATACATATACCTAGAAGTTTAGCTTTGAAAAATGAATTTTCATGATTTGTTTTGATAAAAATGAGATTCATGTTTGCTTTGAGCTTCATTGATCATTTTCATGAACATGCTATTTACATAATTTTTAAACACTCACACTTTATTTGTTTATTCATGACTATGTTTCATGATCATTTTGAGCTTTATGGATTTTGAGTGTCGAATTTTGTGTATTTAGTATGGTTCATGATACATATGATTTGGTTTCATGTTTTGAAGGATCTTTAACTAGTTTTCAAAAATTATCTTTAACTAGTTATCTATTCTTCAATTTGGTAGTGGTTTTCACTATTAAAATATTCTCAAAACATTATTTTTGAAACCCCTTCCAACACCTAATAGGTGGATGGATGGACGAGTATGCCTTGTAAGCTTAATTGAAAAATCTTTTATCTGAGCATATAATGGGTGGAAGGTTATGAGTTATAAACTTGATCTTAATTGGTATTTTCATTTTGTATATACTCATGTTTTGTTTTCTATATATGTATGCTTCATAATTTCCATAATATCAATTCCTATTGGTATTTCATTCTCATACATATATATGTTTTGTTTGTGCTTGATTAAAAAAAAATTTGGTCTACATATTTAAAGCACACAATTTGTTTATGCTAAGCTTGATTCAAATCTTTATTTTCAATTGGTTTCTCGATTGATATTTTAACAAGCTTATGCATTATTTTTAAAATTGATATTTTTATTGATATCATAAATGTGCAAAAATCTTCAATTGGTATCTATTGATTGCAATTGGTACCAAAATAATTTACAATAATTTTCAATTGTATCAATATGATTCTATTTTTGATTTAAAAAAATATAAAATTTTGTAATGTTTATTTACAATTGGTATCTTAAAAATTTGATTGATTACAAGTGGTACCTTTAAAAATTTCTTTTGTTTATATGATATCTTAAAATTTGATTACAAGATATCTCAAAATTTATTTTATTGAGAAAAATTCAAATTTTTTTATGAAAATTTGAAAATTAAAATATTTTGATTTGTATTGCCTATATGCAAGGGGAGCTTAACATCTCTTCTACATATAGATTCATGTTGAGTGTATCTTATATTGAGGAGCTTGACAACTCTTCTTTATGTGGTATACGTGTGTAGGGGGAGCTTCACATCCCCTCTTATGCATTGCATATTATGCGTTATGTGAATTAGGGCTTGTCATCCCTCTTTCATGTAATGTATATGTGTAGGGAAGCTAACTTAGCGTCTTCCTCTTCATGAATGTATATCGCATATATCCTTTATTGATTTGTTTATGTCACCCCTGTTATTGATTTTTGCTTTTGACAAAAAGGGAGAATATTTTGTTTTTTTACTTTAACCCTTTGTTGATGATTGACAAAAGAGGGAGAAGTATTTGGTATATATGCATGTTTTCCTTGCTTTATTCATAAAGGGGGAGAAGGATTTATGTTTATGCATATTTTTTGTTTTGCAAATACAAGGAGATAAGATGAGTTTTTTATATGCTTGTTTGGCATGTTGTATTTGCATACAAGTTTATGTGCTTCATTGCCATTTTATTTGTTTATTACTATGTATGAGTTAAGGGGGAGCTTCCTTGAAGCTTTACTTTAATCCATGCATATATAACTTCATGAGTTTGGTCAACATCAAAAAGGGGGAGATTATTGGCCCAAAGGCCCATCACTCTAGTTTTGATGATGATCAACTCATGTAGTTATAGTACTAATGATCTTATGTTTATTTAGTTTCAGATTTGTAATCAAGATCTTAGTAGGTGTGGAGCTTCAACAAGGATTTAAAGTCAAGTTTTGGAGCTAGCACCATTTGATTCACGAGCCTATGCATCAAGACCACATCAAATACTCAAGAGGAGTTTAGCTCGTTGGATCAAGTTTGGACCAAGTCAAGAAGATGAGAAGACTCCAAGTGAAGACTTCAAGAAGACTTGTGTTTAAGTTTGTTTTTATAAGATTTTATTTTTAGAATAAATGTAAAGGATAGAATAGTGGTGGATTGCTCAAGTATATCTTATACACACACACTCTTGATTTAGTTAAGTTTTCATAAAAGAATTTATATTTTGGAAAAATACAAAAGAGTTTTCTTTTAGAAAAATACCGGTTTGGTTTTGGACTTCATATATATACATGTATTTAACCAAAACCATATTTAGAGCTTAATGTCAAAAACATAGATATTTCACCATGTTTGTGTAGTGGATCATATCCATACACACTATGCTTTAAAAGAGTTTAAAATATCTTGTTTTTGTATTTGGAGAAGTTTGGAATTAAGTTTTTGGAAAAACCGATTTTGGAAAAATACAGTTTTTGTTTGAGCCAAATTTTCTAAGTTACAAAAATAGTCCAAATTGATTATAACATGCGTTGATTTTGTGCAAGCATGTTTGTTTATCAAAGTATAACATTGAAACTATTTTTGTAGATTTTTCATGATTTTATGGGATTTTATATGAGCCAAAATAACCTAGTTTAAAGTCCTAGGTTTTTCTGTTCTGGCTTCAGCCGGTCGACCGACCGGTCGACCAAAGTCTGAAGTCGGTCGACTGGGCGGTCGACCGACGTGCACAGACGTGCACGCCAAGTTCTGGCTAGAGGCCGGTCGACCGACCCGGTCGATCGTCCAGAGAGCTCTGCTCTCTGGAAAGGCCCCGGTCGACCGACCGGTCGCCCAGACAGAGAGCAGTGCTCTCTGTATCCTAGCCACGGTCGACCGGCCGGTCGACTGCTGGCTCAACGGTCAAAAAAATGACCGTTGGCCGGATGGTCGACCGACAGGCCACCTGGATCCCAACAGCTAGTTTTTCTAGCCCTATAAATTTGGGGGTTTGGGTGCTGTTTTCTCTAAGATTTTTAAGTGGGTTTTGAGCTAGTTTTTCCAACTCCATTAAGAAGTTTTCTCCACTTATTTGTGAGTAAATATTTTCAATCAAAAGGGGAGTTTTATCAAGAGTGTTTTAAAAGTGATTTTCTTGAGTTTTCCTCCACCATCTCTTTCTTTTTTTCTCACACAATACTTGAGTCATCCATTGCTATATCTACCTATAGGGATTTGTTGTGAGAGAATTTTAGGTGATCAAAAGTTGTGATCACCAAAGTTCATATTTGTTCTTTGAGGATGCGGACGAGTGCGTTCGCGGTGTTTTGAGTTCGTGTGTGAACTCTTGTTTGAGGTGCAGCCTCGGCGGGCTAGTGAGCTCGCGGTTTGTACGGGACTAGGGAGTCCTAGAGCTTGTAGGTGTTGCGGCACCGAGTGATCCGGTGGATCGATTTTAATGGAAATCCTTCATAGTGTTGAAGGCGGGGATGTAGAGCAAGTGTGCTCGAACCTCGAAACAAATCTCCCGTGTTTGCGATTGCTCTTTCTCTCTATCTCCTACTTGTTTATATCTTGCATGCTTATATTGCTTTCATCTTTATATGCTTGATATACATTGTGTGCTTTATTGATAAATACTTGGGGATTGTTTGCTAACACTTGTATTTAACCAAGAGAGCAACGCGGCACCTCAACTCTTATTAGAGGAATCTTGAGGAGTTAGTCCAGAGCCCTTCACAGGGAATTCGGCGACACTCTTGTGTTATACGTGGTGTTTAGTGTAATAAGTTTTAATTTGCATTAAATAGTTTTTAATTCCGCATTTAGTTACCATTAGATTAGCCATCACCTATTCACCCCCCTCTAGGTGATTTTACATCGAGAAGATCAAAGACACTTATGAGTCCTGTCCTGATTTTGAAAATATATACACTGTCTTAAGGGATAGTTTGACTCATGAGATTGATGATTTTCTTCTGCAAGATGGATATTTGTTTCGCTCTCGTCTATTGTGTATCCCTCGTACCTCATTGAGAGAATTTCTGGTATGGGAATTACACGCTGGGGGACTTGCTGACACTTCGGCGAAATAAAACAATTGAAGCTGTCGAACATCGTTTTTATTGGCCGAGCTTTAAAAGAGATGTTTCAAGGCTTGTTAGTCAATGTCTACATGTCAACTCGCCAAGCAACGAAAACAAAATACTGGTCTCTACACCCCTCTACCAATTCCTAACTGTCCTTGACAAGATGTCAGTATGGATTTCGTGCTGGGTTTACCAAAAACAGCAAGGAAGCATGATTCCATACTTGTGGTTGTAGACCGTTTTTTTCAAGAATGGCTCACTTCTTGTCATGTTCCAAGACGTCGGATGCATCTCGGGTTGCTACAATCTACTTTGATGAAGTTGTTAGGCTACATGGACTACCCAAAACAATAGTATCAGACAGGGATGTTAAATTTACGAGCTACTTTTGGAAAATCCTGTGGCATAAATGGGAACTAAACTTCAGTTTTCTACGACCTTCCATCCACAAACTGATGGTCAAACTAAAGTAGTCATAGAAGTCTTGGTGATCTGCTACGATGTTTAGTGGGTGAGAATCTTAGAGCATGGGATCATGTGTTACCTACTGCTGAGTTTGCATACAACAGTTCTGTCAATAGAACCATAGGCATGAGTCCATTTGAGGTAATGCATAGTTATCAACCTGACAACCTATAGACTTAATTTCCATGGTACCCCGTCATACTAGGATGTCTGAGTCAGCTGCATCATTTGCATCACACATTCATGACTTGCATAAGGAGATCAGCAATCAAATTCAGAAAAATAATGCAAACTATAAAGCTTATGCAGATTTGCACAGGAAAGCACATAAGTTTAACGTAGGAGACTACGTGATGTTCAGATTCGACCAGAACGGTATCCTCCAGGTATCGTGAAGAAATTGCGCGCACGTAGTGCGGGACCATTCAAAATTTTGAAGAAAATTAATTCAAATGCATATGTGGTAGATCTCCCCACCGGATTTTGGCATTAGTCCCTCTTTTAATATTGAAGATTTGATTGCTTATAAAGGGCCCAATTTTTCCCCCTGATAATCCTTTATTAGATGAGCCTTCCCCTGTGCCACCTCCTGAGAGACCCTTATTACCTCCTCTTCCCAAATACATCCAACCCATATGACAGATCAAATTGATGAAATTATTGATGATCAGATTGTCTCTACTAGAGATGGTGGTTACCACAGATTTTTGGTTCGTTGGAAAGGACTACCTGATTCTGATAACACTTGGATTAATCAAGAGGAACTCCAACGGTTGGACCCTGATCGTCTGGAGTATTATGAGAACCGTGGAGGTTCACGTTCAACCAGAGTCGAGTTTTTCCCAACCCCGAGGGAATGATGGGGACATCTCTCCAGGATTGCGATTCTACACCAGGAGGTGTCGTCGCACACTTTCAATTTGGTTCGATTAGGGCTGAGAAATTCAAGCTCTCGTTTTAGTTATTTTTTCCTTTTATTGTAATCTTTATTGTAATTTTATTTATTTGGTAGTTTTCTTTTAGTCCCATATCGATTGTAATGGGATCTTTTCGTTGATGTAGGCCTATTTAAGGCCAAGACTGGTATTGTTATTGACAGTTTTGGAATGAATGAAAATTGCTTTTAAGCTTTGTAGCCTGTGTGCTTTGGGTGAGAAACCCTTGGGAGAGAATTCCGCCCGATTCCCCATCAGTTAACTTGTGCTCAGCAAGTTGTAAAAAGTCTTTTTTTTCTCTCAATCTTTCTCCTCCAACACTCTGTGTTTTTTTCCTTCATCTGTGCAACAGCTATTTATAGAGTATTTGGGTGTAACTTACCCCTTAAATCTTTACATAATGAAATTTATTCCTCATTAAGTGGAGAGAAAGTGAGTGTAATTGACCTAATTTAATTGTTGTATGTTATAACAAAAATGTAGATCTCGTGTTGGATGCAGATCTCGCATTGTAGTTGGAACGCGGAGCTCGCAAGCTCGCGTTGGTGTTGAAACACAGAGCTTCACAGGCTTGCGTTCAAAATTGAAACAAGACCTTGATTGAGGTCCGTGTTTGAAGAAGTAAGCAATCTTCGCGTTTAAAGAAGTAACAGAAAGTCTGTGTTTAGGGTTGAAACGCGACCCTCGCGTTTGGTATGAGGCTCGCGTTTTAAGAGTTTGTCTTCAGTAATTTTTAGATAGTTTACAGGTGATCACGTCCGCTTCGATATGTACCATCGGCTAGATTTCAGTCATTAAGCTTGAGTGACAACTTCTTGATCTCTTAGACCATAAGATCCAAGGTTGACTTGACAGTGCCGACCCTCTTTTTAGCAGTGCTCATTCTTATGGAAAGGCCTTGCAATGCATCGTCGTCTCCTGCCATCCCTAGAAAGTTGTCAAAACTCTAATACCACTTGACGCAGATAAGAAAGTGAAGATGCCGGGTAGATCTCGTTCTAGCGCCAATGAACCCTGAAAGAAACTTTAAGGTATGATTATACTTGAATCGACGAGAAAAAATAACTTGAATCCACGAGCAACGATAAACAACTCAAATCCACAAGCAATAGGAGAGAAAAACTCAATTGAATTTATCAAAATATTATGTACAAAATAAAGAATACAATGATCTTTAAATAGGTTTTAAAAGTAGTAGTCTAATCTAAATAAGAAACTAAAACAAAAAATAATTTGGAATCCAATTGGACCCGAAAACAAGCTCCTAAATAGAATCGGATTTTCTGATACAGAGGTGGTAACAATGTTAGTCAACTAGTGGCTTTCATTAGTCGATTAATGCACAAGTTAAAAAATTATCAACTCTCTGTTAAACCAAATTTGTCGACTACTGAAGAGCTAGTCGACTAGTAAGTCGACTACTGAGAGGATTAGTTGACTAAGCCAGATATGAAACTCTTTGTTGGGCGGACTAGTCGACTAATCTGAAAGACTAGTCAACTAGTTTGACTTTTCTTGCTACCTTGACTTTGATCTGTCTTGATCTATCGACCATTGGACGTTGGGTGTGTGGCTTCCCACATCACCTTCTTATTAAAAATAACACTTAAGGGACCCTTGATGGGCATAGGATAAATGAGAGGCAATTGTTGGTCGCAGGTCATAGCTAGTAGCCAAGGGAAAAATCTTCCTCAAAGTAAACAGAACAAAAAAGACAAAATAAAAAATGAAAAAGTTAACGCTAACAGTGATCCCTGAAGTATTTCTTTTAGTAATTCAAGAATTTATAGACTCTCGCGATCAACTAAAAGCGATTTAACTATTTCAAAGAGGATGTTTTTGATTGTAAGAGATTTTTTAGAACACTGATTCAATCTGAACGTATATAAAATATAAGTACATATTAAAACAAAAAAAAATTTCTCGTACCATGTTTTTTTTTTCCTCGTACACACAAAGGGCTCAATAATGACACCTTGATGTGCTTCTCTTTTGTCTAATGACACCATCACACATCACAATAATCAAATGGTTGGCATGTGCTTTGTTCCTTTTGCTTTCTTTTTTGAATAAAATAGGTGTAATGATTCAACTCTCAAGAGGTGCGCGCGTCCCTTTTGAGATTGCTCGCACACAATTTGTCCCATGGCCAGCTCTACCAACATCATATCATCTCATGGGTTTGTAGAAAATAGAGGCAATCATTTGCCTATTTTATTCTACACCCCCACTCTCATTGACTCCTTTATGGTATAGAGTTCAGTGGCTTGATGTGAGTAGCCCATGCTGATGGCTGATCTCTAGTGCTTGTTGAACCAATCCCTTGGCTGCTCTAGGATCTTATAAAAGTGTGTGGCCGAGGTGGAGCAATGGTGGCAAATTTGCTATGGACTCCTTAGGTGTCTTAGCTTATGCCCTTTTTAGCTTTTGAAAAACAAACGTAGGAAAAGTGTGCAATTCCGGCTCGGTTAGTTTTTGATCGTTTTTTTAAGTTTTTAGCTCGAAATTCTGAGGCAGCACTCTGGAAGTAAAAAACTGAGTTGAAAACGTGAAGTCTACACATTTTTTTTTCTCAATTTTCACAGCAAACAAACATGGTGAAGCACTAAAAAAACTCGTGAGGTCCACATTTCTCACTTTCAGGCCAAATAAGCAGTGCCTCAGGTGGAAGTTCATTGAGACTACAAATTCAATCAGAACACTTCGCATATGAGAAAGCGACTTGATACCATTAATATAAATAAAATTAATTCTCAAAAAGGAGTGATATGATTTAAAAAGAGATAAAATTGATCTTAGCTGTGTGGTTGAAAGACTGAAATGATTAGTCACCTTGCTCGTATGCTAGATATGCTGATATGATTCAAATTCAAACATTAGCCCTGCATTATAATATATGCGTCTGTTTAATTTTCTTTACTTATTCTGAAGAAAACATAGTGTTTCCTCTTCAACTGATCTTTGAAAACTTCTAGCTTCAACAAAAATTTGCAAAACTAAAGAATATGGCAAAGTCTCTCATCTCATTTCCTATATGTAGTGAATTGGCCCTTTGGAAGTCAGGGCACTTGCAAGTGAAAGCTTGCATTAGCTATAGTTATAAAATTACTTTGTTTAGTACCAGAATTATTAGTTTTTTTTTGGTAATGTGATGTACTAGGAACATTGCATATATAAAAGATTATTTAGATGAAGAGCATGTCATGAGTTGTTGTGTGTAATTTGTCAACTTTAGTATTCAACTGAGGGTCTGTTTGTCTTTTGGAAAAGAAGAGAGAGGAAGATGAGATGGAGAGAAAATGAGGAGAGGAAGAGGCGAAAATGATGAGTTGTTGTTTTTCCTAATTTTGCAAGAAGGAAAAGGGGAAGAGGGAAAGTGTTGAATTTGGGTCAAATAATAGTCTCACATCGATTAGACGTGTAAATGGTCTTCTGTGTAAAAATTTGGGCAACTCCACCTAGAAGGCTAGTCTTTTGGGATGATGCCCCAATTCTTCAATTGGTATAAGTGTCATGCCTCGAACTTAGTCGGGTGATATTCGATGATGTAAGTGTAAGGACTCGGGACACCATCCCAAAAGACTAGCTTTCTAGGTGGAGTAACCCAAACCTTATATACCCAAGACCATCCCCTTGTTTAGCCAATGTGGGCCTATTTGCTTGCACAAATCTTAACAGTAAAATCCCCGAACGACGCAAAGACGCACTGTGCCTGATCACCCCAATGGCACAAAAAGGCGCAGTGGGTTCCTGTAAAGCTAGTTGGGCTCTCGAAAAATTTGACAGTGGTGTTCCTTTGCAATGGGTGTGCCGCCTCTCACGCGGTGTATAGGAGTGACTAACTGCAGTTGGTGCTTCACATAAGGCGTGCCGCCTTCCCACGTGGTGAAGAAAATTGTATCTCGATAGAGATTTAATCTTCCGGTGTGAAGATAGTTGAGCTTGCAGGGAGACTTAATATAAGAATTTGGGCAACTCCACCTAGAAGGCTAGTGTTTTGAGATGGCGCCCCAAGTCCTTTAGAAAGATGAAAAGAGGGGGGAGGGAAATTAAAAGATCGCGCGTTTACCTGATTGTCGAGGTCCTCGCCTCCTCGCGGTCAGAGCGGAAGAAAAATAATAAAAAGGGGAGAGGGATGTCCTCGTCAGCGCTAGCTTGAATCTTTTGCGAGCTCGTCGCCTGTGCTTCCAAGCGAATCAAACAGCGGAGATCGTTTCTTCTTCCCTCATCCTCTCTCTCTCTCTCTCTCTCTGTGAAGAAATTGTCAAGGGCCCCATCTCCCCAATAAATATTTGCTTGCTTACCAATCAAGACACGAAAGAGATCCATCATTCCATCCACATATGTCTGCTTTGCACTTTTGTTAGAGGTTAATATTCAAATAATAATTTATTAAAGACTAATATTAATATATAAAATTTGTTAGGGACTTATATCTTAAACACCTAAATCAAAATGACTCTTTACAACCACAAACAATTTTTTTCCTTTGATTTCATTTCCATTGGCGTGTGATGGGGGAGGAGCTATTTGCGAAACAAATACCCTCCATTTTCTGTTGAAATATAAACATTTCTTTACTCTCTGGGCTGAATACTATTATTGTGCAGGAAAACTAATAAATGAAAAAGGAAAAAACGAAGAACGAATTTTAATAACAAAGGAAGCAATTTTCTGATGATATTTTGACGCTGAAATGCTAGAAATTACCAATACAACGAGGCTGGTTCAATTTGGTTTTTCTCTTTATGCAATGTACACCGCGTTGCCAATATTTCTTCTGCATATCACAAATTTCTTTTTGTTTACATGAACTTTGTATAATTAGATGTGAATATGCAAAGTGTTCAATGAAGAGATATTTCAACCGGTCTGACGACATACATATTTTTGTCCTTCATACTTGAAAATATTCTGTTAAATTTTTTATTAATGAAACGTCAGAAGATTTTTTGCCTTATGATTTTATCTAAAGAAAAAATAGTGAGATTTAGAGAACTCATATTATCAAGAATTGAAAAAGAATTATTATGGTTTTTGTATGTATCTTCCCTTTGTCCAAAATGATTGCAGTATCCAATTCATTGGGTTCTTTCGGTGAGAAAAAAAACCATAAAAAATAAATGAACAGTTTATCGAACGGGCTCTTTTGACTTGCAGACAGTAGAGATACGGTCTATGTACGTATAAACCCCAATTAAATCAAAAAATGCAGGAAAAGGAAAAAAAAGGAAACAGACGCCGTCACCGTCACCTAACGGCAGATCGCGTGTCAATGTGTCATCCAGTGCTTGCCGCGACCAAATGACGGTTTCTTAAACAGACCCGTTTGTTTTCATTTTCTCTCTTCTTTCCTTCGTCTTCTCTCTCCTCAAAATCGAGCAGAAAAAAGGTGATTTTTTGATCTCGTCGGTTTGAAACCCTAGCTCTCTTCTGCCGTCTAATTGAGGTAACGCTCTGAAGCAACCCTCTTTTAATTTCTAGGGTTAGGGTTTTCTGAGTCATTCCCCGTTTTTGAGAGTGATGGATTCGATCCCTTGATCCCGTTCTTAGCTGTAGAGATCAACAATGATCCCCTCTATTTATTAGGAAATATATAAAAATCTGATTTTGACTCCTTTTGTGAAGAGTATTTGGGGATTTTGGTTTCTGGGTTCCTTTTAATTTGTAAAAACTGGTTCAAAAACCAAAAGAAAGAAAGAAAAAAAAATCCTTTCTTTTTTTTGGAGTCAACTGCTGTTGATAGATTGAGTTGGGGTTCCTGGGCATATTCTAATCTATAGAAATTAGAGTTAGTATTCATGGACTTGGTTGGTTTCTGTTTCTCTTTTGTTCCTATTTTGAGTCAACTGTTATAGGTTCACTGGGTTTGGGGTTGGGATTTCTTTCAATTTGTGGAGATCTAAAGAGTTGGATATATGGAACGGATTTGTGAGGGTTTCCTTTGGGATGCGTTTCTCGACTGCGGTGGAAATCGTAACCCGCCACTGCCTGATAGATAGCATTCATCAAGAGGAGGAGGAGGAGGAGGAGGAATTATAGAAGAAAGAAGTAGGGAGAAGGTGACAGAAAATAAAATCAAAGTTGTAGAAAAATTAGAAAAAAAGAATAATGGGTGAATCCCTGTTGACCACTCTATCCATGGAGAACCACCACCACCTGTCCACCCTCCTCTCCATGGACCCAACTGGAGGCCTGATCAGCAATCAGTTGAATTCTCACGACGACTCTGACCGCGAACTGATGATGGCTCTGTCCGGTCCTCCTGATATAAACCTCCCGCTCTCAGCCGAACACTCCCCTCCTCCCCAACACCCTTGGAATCCAGCTGAGATCCTGGATATTGGCCCCATGGGCCCACAAATCTTCGATGCCGAAGTCACTTCCCATATACTCCCCCTTAAGGCTAGTGCCCGCAAGTGTGCCAAGAGAGGAGACTCCATATGGGGCTCTTGGTTCTTCTTCAATTTCTACTTTAAGCCTGTCCTTTCTGATAAATCCAAGGTCAAGGTTGTTTGGGATGGGAATTCATTCTCTGGGTTTGATAAGTCAGATTTGAAGCTTGATGTTTTCTTGGTTCAGCATGACATGGAGAATATGTATATGTGGGTGTTTAAGGAGAAGCCGGAGAATGCTCTTGGTAAGATGCAGCTGAGGAGTTACATGAATGGGCACTCTAGGCTTGGGGAGCCACAGTTTCCATTCAGTGTTGATAAGGGCTTCGTCCGATCTCATCGGATGCAGCGGAAGCAATATCGGGGGTTGTCAAATCCTCAGTGTGTTCATGGGATCGAAGTTGTCAGATTACCGAATTTGTCAGTGGTTTCTGATGCTGATCGCAAGAAGTGGGTGGAGCTCACTGGAAGAGACCTTAATTTCAATATCCCACAGGAAGCGAGTGATTTCATTTCATGGAGGAATCTCCCCAGTACTGAGTTTGAGCTTGAGAGGCCGCCTCCTCTGAAGAGCACTGCAGCACATCCTCTGCCAAGAAAGTTGCTTAATGGATCAGGGTTGAACTTATCAGCTCAGTCGTTGAATCATTCTAATGGTGATGGAATGGATCTCTCTCCGAGCAGCAAAAGGAGAAGGGATAAAGATTTCTTCCCTCATGCGATGGAGGAGGATTTCTGCTCGCCAATCAGTTCCATCCAGAGAGACCTCAAGACATGGACATACACTCAGTAGAGCCATCTTGGTTGAATGACTTCAGTGGTGTAATGAGGCATTCATACGGGCCAGTGACTGCCGCCAAGACAATTTATGAAGACGGTGAAGGGTATCTGATAATGGTCAGCCTGCCTTTCTCTGATCAACAGAGGGTGAAGGTTTCTTGGAGGAACAGTCTCACTCATGGGATAGTGAAGATACTGTGTGTTAGTACCGCTCGGATGCCTTGTATAAAAAGACATGACAGGACATTCAAGCTGACGGACCCTTCTCCTGAGCACTGCCCCCCGGGAGAATTCATAAGAGAGATACCGCTTGCCACTAGAATCCCCGAAGATGCCAAGCTTGAAGCATATTATGATGAGACTGGTGCCATTCTTGAGATTATGGTTCCCAAGCACCAGGTTGGACCAGAAGAACACGAGGTTCGTGTCTGCATGCGGCCTCCTCATCTTGGTGCAAATGAACTTCTATTGACCTGACTTGTTGGGTTATTTATGTATGTCCGTGGTTGCCATGGTCAGTTTTCAGCTGCGTACCACTCTACCATAAAAATGGAAATCTGAAATGAAAGTGCGTCTTTACCCTGCAAGTATTTCCATGACAACTGGTTTCTTGCCGTCGTATGTTGGGTTTGGTTGATGTTTTTGCCTTGACGCTGTGCAGATTGAGAGGGCATCTTGACATTGCATGTTCAGGTCCGGATCCATGGGAACAATTTAATTTTACTTTTGTGTTGTTATCTACTCCTGATTGTTTTGTTGCCTTTGTTTTTAGCCAGGCCCCTAGTCTGAAAGTCAATGTTGTCACTCTCAATCCTACTGATTCTTTCAGGAAGTAGTGGTTCAAATTTGTGCAGGTGTAAGGTTATAACTGTATGGATGTGCTTATGGAACTTACGAAGTAACTTGTGCTATTTATGCAGTGGAAACAAATAACTACAATTACTTGATTTATGGTGCCTTTTTCCTTGCGAATTCTTGATATGCTGTGTGCATTGAATTAGCTGGAGCAGCATGAATGGTTCGCTAATGTGGCTGTGGTGTCCCTAGTCATCCAGTACATCTTCATTTCTTTCTGTA
The DNA here is from genome assembly GCA_038442645.1 of Agave tequilana. Lineage (NCBI taxonomy): Eukaryota > Viridiplantae > Streptophyta > Magnoliopsida > Asparagales > Asparagaceae > Agave > Agave tequilana. The sequence continues at coordinate 65,571 of JAVJIF010000997.1, forward strand.
TTAATGCTCTTCTTCTTGTGGATTCTTGGCTAATTTATATGACTAATTAGCTAAATTTGTACCGCCTGCAATTTATAAAGTTACATTGCAATCGCCTCTGATTACTTGTGTTTCTCAGTGCTAGGAGGAGAATGACGTTGTCCATATGTGAATCGTTTTTGTACCCACTTTGTTGCTGAGATGCATATGCAAACGATACTCGCGAGAGAGACTTTGGAAGCTGGGATTCTAGGATTTCCATTTCAGCGTGCTATTTATTGCATTGCTATGAGAAATATTTAGAGGAGGAAAATTCTTACTTGTAAACATCAAACCTTCATTCTGGTTTCTTCATGTTGCATCTATAAACGAAAATTACTTGTGCTACCATACACTCACTTAAACTAAACGACACTACTACTGAAAACAGAAATAGATGTCCTCCCCTACCACATATCAGACCACAGAGACAGGAAACAAGCAACACGAGGAGGCAGACACCAAAGCGATCCAAACCAGCTCTACATGCTTAGTCGACTTCCTCGATCTTCGGCCCACCACCACTTCCACGGGTCGCCGGGCCATCTTCATCCATGCCTCCGGCCATGTCAGGCCCGGCACCACCCTGATACATCTTCGCAATAATGGGGTTGCATAGGTTCTCGAGCTCCTTCATCTTGTCCTCAAACTCATCCGCCTCTGCCAGCTGGTTCCCGTCCAGCCAATGGATCGCCTGATCGATAGCGTCCTCTATCTTCTTCTTGTCAGCAGGTGCCAGCTTCGAGCTGATCTTCTCGTCCTTGATCGTGTTTCTCATGTTGTAGGCATAGTTCTCCAATGCGTTCTTGCCTCCACCTTTTTCTTGTGCTCCTCGTCCTCCGACTTGTACTTCTCAGCCTCCTGCACCATCTTCTCAATTTCCTCCTTGCTGAGCCGGCCCTTGTCGTTGGTGATCGTGATCTTGTTCTTCTGCCCTGTGGTCTTGTCCTCGGCAGAGACATTCAGGATACCGTTGGCATCAATGTCGAAGCAGACATTGATCTGAGGAACACCCCTGGGAGCAGGTGGGATGCCCGAAAGCTCAAACTTGCCAAGCAGGTTGTTGTCCCTTGTTCTTGTTCTCTCGCCTTCATACACCTGAATCAAGACACCGGGCTGGTTGTCAGAGTAAGTAGAAAAGACCTGCTCCTTCTTCGTTGGGATAGTGGTGTTCCTCGGAATCAGAACGGTCATGACTCCTCCGGCAGTCTCCAAACCGAGGGAGAGAGGAGTGACATCCAACAGAAGCAAGTCCTGCACCTTCTCGTTACCCTCACCACTCAAAATAGCAGCTTGCACAGCTGCACCATACGCAACAGCTTCATCGGGGTTGATGCTCTTGCAGAGCTCCTTCCCATTGAAGAAATCCTGCAGCAACTGCTGTACTTTGGGTATTCGAGTAGACCCTCCGACGAGCACAACATCATGTACGCTGTTCTTGTCCATCTTCGCATCCCTCAAGCATTTCTCGACAGGCTCCATACACTTTCTGAAGAGATCCATGTTCAGCTCCTCAAACCTTGCTCGAGTGATGGTCGAGTAGAAATCAATACCCTCGTACAAAGAATCAATCTCAATGGTTGTCTGAGCAGTCGAAGATAGAGTCCTCTTCGCTCTCTCGCAAGCAGTCCTCAGCCTCCTCAAGGCCCTCGGATTCCCACTAATATCCTTCTTGTGCTTCCTCTTGAACTCCTGCACAAAATGGTTCACCATCCGGTTGTCAAAGTCCTCTCCACCGAGATGAGTATCTCCGGCCGTGGCCTTCACCTCAAAAATGCCCTCTTCAATGGTGAGAATAGAGACATCAAAGGTACCGCCACCAAGATCGAAAATAAGCACATTCTTCTCTCCAGAACTCCCCCCCTTCTTGTCAAGCCCGTAAGCAATGGCAGCAGCCGTAGGCTCGTTGATAATTCTCATCACATTCAGCCCTGCAATGACCCCGGCATCCTTTGTGGCCTGACGCTGGGAGTCATTGAAGTAGGCTGGGACAGTGACCACCGCATTCTTGATGGTGGTCCCGAGGTAGGCCTCAGCGATCTCCTTCATCTTTATAAGGACCATGGAGGAGATCTCTTCAGCTGCAAACTGCTTCTCCTCGCCCTTGTACTGGACCACGATCATGGGCTTGTCGCCAGGGCCTGGAATGACCTTGAAAGGCCAGAGCTTCATGTCACTCTGCACTGCTGGGTCACTGAAACGCCTTCCAATTAAGCGTTTTGCATCTGCAGAACATCGAATTGAAAATGTCAGATTATTTATACTTACAATAACTCCTGAGCATCAAAATGTAATTCACAAGATAAACAGACTGAAAAATCTACTAAAACAACAAGTTCGACTGTACAAACTCTATTTAAGTGCAGATTGAACCTAACTCAAACACACTGAAAAATCTACTGAAACAACAAGTTTCACTGTACAAACCCGATTTAAGTGCAGATTGAACCTAACAGATACACAAGTAAAATTGATGTCTTGTACTGGGCCAAATTAATTACATGAATTCTGTTCAGCAATTATATTACAGTGGAGATCTTTCAAATAATTAAAGAATCAAAAAGCTTGATTTAAAATGGAAACAGAAGCAAAGACAACGAAAAAATGGCAGTCGAACGAAATACAAAAGCAGCAGCAGAAATGAAACAAAAGCAGAAGAAAACCAACTAAAGATTCAACACCCATCTCAGCAATTTACTCTATATACTTTACCATGAGTTTTAAAGGATGATAAAAGCCCAGGAAATATTTCAGGAGACACAAACACAAGATAAGCCCCATCCGCTTCCCCCTCCCTTCATTTATACGTTTGCACCTTTTAAATTTATATATTTTTGTTTTTGTTTTGGTTAATCAGTTAGATCAGTTATTCAAACAGGCAACTGAAAATATAACGTATCCCCAACATCCTCCCACCAGAAAATAAAAATGAAAATCATTAAGCATTATTTTTGAAGTAGCAAAATAATTCCGCCTACAGCTTTTATTTCAATTATTACACAAAATCTAATAAAAATAATCACAGAAAAAACCCATCAAATCACAAACAGGAGCCTATTTCGTCAAGTAAAATTATTGCATCAAAATCCCAATTTAGCTGCAAATCACCTCTTCACAATAATTAACAAACAAAGAAAAAATGAACTAGCAAGGAGAATCAACTCACCGAAAACAGTGTTGGTTGGGTTCATGGCGACCTGGTTCTTGGCGGCGTCGCCGATGAGGCGCTCGGTGTCGGTGAACGCCACGTAGGATGGCGTCGTCCTGTTCCCCTGGTCATTGGCGATGATCTCCACGCGGTCGTGCTGCCACACCCCCACGCACGAGTACGTCGTGCCGAGGTCGATCCCGATCGCCGGTCCCTCGCCCTTCCCCGCCATCGATCAGATCTAGGGTTTTTATCGGAAAAGAATCGGAGCTCTCCTGCTCTCTCTACTTTGATTTCGAGAATCTGTGTGTCGTTTGAATGAAGAAAGAAAGAGAGGTACAGTGTGCTTTTATACGGTCGTTTTGAACTCTGGAAACTTCGATTTGGGGGGTTCCTGGCCGTTGGATTGAATAGAGATGGACGGTGCAAATGAATTATTGGGTAATTTGGACGGTGTAGGATGATTCGATAGTGTTCTGGTCATTTCTAGAACTCTCCTGCCTGTTCTTTCCAGGGAATTTTTATTATTAGATTATAATAATATTGGCCCATTAAGAGTCGGGTTTTGACTTTTAAAGGCCCGGCCCATGCACTAAAGGACGGCCTTCTGCTATATGGCCCAGTTTTCAGGATGATCATGATCCACTTTTTAATTACAGGATTATTTGCATGCAACGCCTTAGATTTGTCTTACTTTTGCTTTGTTCAAAAACTATCAAATCTTGAGGATTTTCAAATGGGGGACAATCATGTTAGTTTTATTGTTTCAAATTAAGAGATTTTTTTTTTCACCAATAATAAAAAAACATAAAATTTTGATTTTAGCTGCAAAATCACAGTAATGAGCATTACGCTAATTAAACAAAAGAAATATTTTGTTAGTGCAATTTATAATGAGAACCCATTAGTCTAAAGTCTTGTTATTTTTCTTTCACCAATAAATTTATATATCATAAATTCTACTGTCAAAAAAGTAAAAACAAGAAAATTACAGTTAATATAGTCAAGAAAAGATCGAACGCCTTTGAAAATTGATTGAATTTGATTAAGAGAGTTTAACCGACCAATGTGGTACTAAAATCAAGGTAAAATTACAGTTAATAAATCAAGGGCCTGTTTGCTGCTATAAGTGACCGTAAATTGTAAGTGCTAAACTCTGTTACAGTTGTAAATAAGTTTTACGCAAGTTAGTTTTACGGTGTTTAGTTGGCAGTGTGAAATTGTAAGTGAGAAAGTATATTTTGTTTTACGGTGTTTGGTTAGTAATGTGTAAGCCGTAAGTGAATAATTGACCACAAAACTAACTGTTTGGTAATTTAAACATATTAAATATTAAAAAATTAAAATAATAAAAATATAAATATTAAAATATTAATTATTTAAAATAAATAATAAAATAGTAAATATTGAAAATATTAAATATTAAAAATACTAAAAAATTAATATTAAAAATAATAAAAATATTAGATTAATAAATTATTAATAGTAATCTAATATAAATTATTAAAAATATTAAACATTGCAATTTAATATTAGATATTATTAAATTCAATAACTAAAAATATTAGTACCAAAATAAAAAAATTAATTTAATAATAAAATATTATTAATTTATATTAAATATTACGCAAGCTAGTAATATAAAAGATTCTAGTAATATAAAAGATTCTAAGCTAGTAATGAAAATTATTAGAATAATAAATACAAAATTAATCTAATAATTAAATTTAATCTAATAATAAAAAATTCTCATAATTTAAAAAGATTAATCTAATAAAAAATATTAATCTAATTACAATTAACATTCTGTAATATAGATTTGCATGACCACAAAATTAACTATTTATGCTGCACGTGGGCTGCAAGTGCATTTTACGAATTATGACCTCAAAAAAATATTGTAAATGGTTTTGCTGCAATTGTATTTTATCACTTACGGGCTAATTACGGGAAACAAATACGCCCTAAAATTCAAAATAATACACTTCAAGAGCGGTCAAAAGACCACAACTTATAATTAATAACTGAATATGAAAAAATATTATATCTTTTTACACATTAAGGACAAAATTATTGCTATAAAATTAATGGGGCATTTCTCTACAGCCCCTATATGTCGAATCAATTAGGAAAAAAATTAGCTTCATAATTTTGTTCGCTTCAGTCACCTCCTTTTTTAAAGTAAAGATGTGCGTGCACGTATCAAGCGCTAAAGCACTCATAAGCGACGAAAGATAAAATGCCCATAAGTAATCACTTTAAAAAAGTGGACCGCTTTGAATGCCCCATTTCTGAAGACTGCGATTATGATCGCAATTCTCACAAAATGATCACAGTATAGAGGATTGGGACTATGATCGTAATCTTCACAGAAATGTCATATTTCTGAGGATTGCGACTATGATCGCAGTCCTCACAAAATAATCACAGCCCTATTTCTGAGGAGTGTGATCATGATCACAGTCCTCACAAAATGACCTATTTATGAGGACTACGATCATGATCACAGTCCTCACAAAAATATCATATTTTTGAGTTTTTATATGATTGTGATCATGATCATAGTCATCTTTATTAGGACTGAGATTATGATCGCAGTATTCACAAAAATATCCTACATTTGAGTTTATAATGACTGTGATGTTGCAGTCCTTACAAAATGTCCTATTTTTAAGTTTTTATGAGATTTCTGAGTTAATCCGCACAGATGACTGCGATCATGAGTCGTAATCCTCACATCAGCACTGTCATCATCAACAGACCCCCCGTCCACTGACATCGAATGATCCCTAATGCATTTCAGATCTAAACACAAATAAAACTCATCGCGAGCACGAACAAAACAAGATCTGCAAAAGGTTGAACCAAAAAAATATTTCCAGGGGTTTCGCTCCCGACCCCAGAAGGGGGCACCCTACCTCCTTCCAACCCTCATGGCGACCTTGATATCACCTAGAGGGGGGTGAATAAGTGATATGGCTAATCTAGAAACTAAATGCGGAAGCTAAAACAAATTTACAACTACACTTAGTACAACCAACGAGTGTAGCCGAATTCCCCGTGAAGGGCTCTGGACTAACTCCTCTTGATTCCTCTGAATAAGAGTTGAGGTGCTATATGAAGCTCTCGTGGTTAAGTACAAGTGAGGCACACACAAACAAACCAAGCATATAATATGAATGAGCAATATGAATAGATGCAAGGCACAATAAAAAAGAGAGAGAGAGAGTTGAGAGTCAATGGATCAAACGCAAAGACAAAGATGTGTTTCGAGGTTCGAGCCCCTAGCTCTACGTCCCCGCCTTCACCGAGAAGGATTTCCAATCCACTAACTCGTCCACCTAGGACTCCCACCGAGGGAACCTCCACCGAGGAGGATTTTGTACAACAAGGGAGTACCGAACTCCTCTCTCAACCAACAACCTCCACCGAGGCAAACACAATCACCACCTCAACAAGAGGGGTAGGCCTTAGCCAAACAACCACAATCCACCTCACCAAGAGGGATACAAAACTAATCTCCAACTCCACCTCACACTAGAGGGAGCAAACAACAATCTCAACCTCTACCAAAGAGGGAGCAACCAACAAATGAGGGTTTACAACTTGGTGGTATCTTTTAACCACAAACAATTCCTTTTTCCCACAAAATAATGATCTTAATAGAATAGGATAGAAGATAGCTCAAGTGTGGAAAACTAAGAGTTTGGAAAACAAAAACTCAAAGAAAAATACTTGGGAAAACTCTTTGTAAAAGATAGAAATGAATAACAATACAAATCTCCCAAATTTCTATTTTATTTGATTTTTCCAAAAACTCTAAAACAAATAAGATGAATCCTTTTTGGCACTAAAACTCTTTTGAAAACTTGTTTAAAACACAAGAGAAGCTCTGAAATTTTTGCTCTTAAAAACTTGGCCAAAATCCCCAAGAAATGGGGCTTATATAGGCCCCAAACAAATATAACCGTTGGCTGAAATTTTTCAGCTAGAACAGCTGGCGGTCGACCGCCCGGTCGACCGCCAACGGTCAAAAATATGACCGTTGGGCGCCAGCGGTCGACCGGCCGGTCGACCGAAATTTTACAAAGAGCAGAGCTCTCTGGCCGGTCGACCGGCCCAGTTGCCTGGCCAAACGTGCACAAGGCTGTGCACGTCGGTCGACCGACCGGTCGACCGACTCTGGGTCCCGGTCGACTGGCAGGTCGACCACCAGAGCCTGGTAGCCAGGTTTCTGGGACAGAAAACAGGGTTTAAAATAATTCTAAAAATTCTTATAAATCTTCTAAAAATCCATAAAAATAGTTTTATCATATTACATTGATATACAAACATGTGATAAATATTTCAAGACAAATATCAAACATTTTGAACCATTTTTGTGTCTTGCAAATATTATCAAAAACCAAAAACTGTATTTTACCAAACTTGGAATTTTCAATAGGAAATCTGATTTTTCCTAAACCTCATAGAAATACAAAAATATGATATTTGAACATTATTAGGCATGTTGCATATGGACATAGGTCCAATATACAAGAAACAAATATATATCATAGTTTTTGTCTTTAATTCCAAAATAATGTTTTGTTAAAAATACCAAAACACTAAAACACATGAATAGGTTTATCAAACTAAGTTTGTATAAGTCATCTAAGCATGTATGTATATGGAATACATCTAATATACATAAAAACAAAGTAAACTTATTTTGATCTACTATTCATGAAAACCAATATCCAAAAATATAAAACTTGTGTGTGTTGTGAACTTGAGCATATCAACTATCTAATCTTTACAAATGGATCTAAACATACTAAACTATGGATACCTAAGTCTTCTTGATGATCTTCAATCCTCAAGTCGACTCGATCCAAAACGTGATCCACCGAGCTAGACTCCAACGAGTGCTATGTATAATCTTGATGCTCGGGCTCTGGAATCACCATGTAAAAGCTTCCAAACTCCTTGTTGAAGCTAATCACCAACTAATATCTTGGTTAATGATATGAAACTAAACATCACAAGATTATTAGTAAACATAACTACATGAGTTAATCATCATCAAAACTAGAGTGGAAGGCCTCTGGGCCAACAATCTCCCCCTTTTTGATGATGACAAAACTCATAGAGTTATATATGCATGGATTAAAGTAAAGCTTCAAAGAAGCTCCCCCTTAACTCATGCATAGCAATAAACAATAAATATGTGCAATGAAAGCTCATAAACATGTATGCATAGATATGCATAAAATAAGATACCAAACATGAAATGCATCATATATAAAACGTGTTCTTGATACCAATAAAAAACATGCTCTTAAATAATGCTCTTGATACCAATTAAACGACAAACTAATACATAAAAACAAAACATGCATATAGAACATGCATATAAACTCAAATACTTCTCCCCCTTTTTGTCAATCATCAACAAAGGGGTCCAAGTAAAAACAAAAACATTTTTCTCCCCCTTTTTGTTCGAAACAAAGAATCAATAAAGGGGTCACAGCCCTAATTTGTTTGATATCACCCCTTCCAATAATAAGAATATAAATCAAAACATTTTTGATATTTCTTATTTAAACAAAATTTTGAATTTTCTCAATAAAACAAATCAAATTTTTATATACCAATTGAAAGTAATTAATAAGGCATTGATACCAATTGAAAGAAATAGATCAATAGATACCAATGAAAGTAAACAAAATCTTGATACCAATAATGAGTAAACACATAAGCATCTTGATACCAATTTTGAGAAAACAAATACAATCTTGATACCAATTTAAAGTATTATTCTTTTTAAACATATGATATCAAATTGAAATTATTATTTTCTATCATAAAGTAAGGGAGTGAAATACAAAACCAATGATAAACCAAATACCAATTGAAAGATAAAATACGAGTTTTCTCCCCCTTTATGAAATATCAATTAAAACAATGTCTAAGCTTGTATTAGAATACCAATTGAAAACTAATCAATTGAAACATGATGATCATTAAAACTCAAGCTTAGCATAAACAAAATATATATATGTATGAAAAATTAGATACCAATCGAAATTGATACATGAAAGATCACCTAGAGGGGGGTGAATAGGTGATGGCTAATCTAATGGTCACTTATTAACAAATAATGCGGAATTAAAACTAAGTTGACCAAATTAAACTTCTTTTAATTAAACACTTATGTATAACACAAGAGTGTTGCCGAATTCCCCTTGCGAGGCTCTGGACAAGCTCCTCTAGATTCCCCTTGAATGGGTTGAGGTGCCGCGTTGGCTCTCTTGGTTGAATACTAGTGTTAACAACAATCCTAAGCAAGTATAGCAATTTAAGCACAAGGGTATATCAAGCATATAAAGTAAAGACAATGAAAGTAATGCAAGATATAAAAGAGACAAAGAGAGAAAGAGAGCAAGAGTGAGCAATCGCAAACACAAAGGGTTTGTTTCGAGGTTCGAGCACACTTGCTCTACATCCCCGCCTTCACACACGAAGGATTTCCACTATGCACGATCCAACCGGATCTCTCCTTGGTGCCGCAACACCTACAAGCCCTCGGACTCCCAAGTCCCTTACACACCACAAGCCCACCGGCTCGTCGAGGCCGCACCTCAAGCTACAAGTCCTCACTAGGACCAAACAACACCAAGTCCTCACTAGGACCCGAAACAAACCGCGAACACAACCGTCCGCCTTCTCAAAGAACAAAAAATGATCTCTTGGTGATCTAAACACTTGATCACCAATTACAAACTCTCACTACAACTCTCCTATAGGATAGATATGACAATGGATGCTCAAGTGTAGTGTGAGAAATCAAGGAAAAGAACTATGGTGAAAAACTCAAGAAATCACTTTTATCACTCTTGATAAATTCTTCCTATTTGATTGGAAGTATTTGCTCTCAAATATGTGGAGAAAACTTTCTGAAAAGAATGGGAAAAACTGGACAAAAGCTCTCCTAAAATCTTGGCTCAAAACAATGACAAAACCCCCTTTTATAGAGGCTAGAAAAATCTGACCGTTGGGCTCTGTCAGAGCTACCGGTCGACCGGTCCGGTCGACCGGCAACGGTCAAAAATCCGACCGTTGCAGCCTCCGGTCGACCGGCCCGGTCGACCAAGCAACTGGAGAAGAGAGTAAACTCTCTGTCGGTCGACCGGCCCGGTCGACCGATAATTCCCGAGAGCAAAGCTCTCTTAAGCGGTCGACCGGTCCGGTCGACCGTCCTCCAGTGCACACAGGCGTGCACGCTGTGCACGTCCGGTCGACCGACCCGGTCGACCGGCCACTGTCAGTTCTGAAAAATCAGAACTGCCAGAACCTGAAAATTTGGGATTAAAGGATAGGTCTTTTTGGCTTAATAAAAATCCCATAAATACTTAGAAATTCTACAAAAATAGTTTTATGATATAGAAACATGCTTGCACAAAATCAAGGCATGTTATTGAAGATTTGACTATTTTTGTAACTTGAAAATATTGGCTCATAATAAAAACTGTTTTTCTAAAACAACATGTTTTTCTAAATTTCCATCAAATACAAAAACAAGATACACTTTAAAGCATAGTGTGTGTGGATATGATCCACTACACAATCAAGATGACATATCTAGTTTTTGACAATAGGCTCTAAGCATGGTTTTGGATATAAGATATGTAAACTATGAAATACCAAAAACCAAATTGTATTTTATCACAAATAAAAATCTTTTCTTAACTAGGAAAATCTTTTATGAAAATCATTCTATCAAGAGTTCTATCAAGAGTGTGTGTGTGATATAGTGTGTGTGGATATGATCCACTACACAATCAAGATGACATATCTAGTTTTTGACAATAGGCTCTAAGCATGGTTTTGGATATAAGATATGTAAACTATGAAATACCAAAAACCAAATTGTATTTTATCACAAATAAAAATCTTTTCTTAACTAGGAAAATCTTTTATGAAAATCACTCTATCAAGAGTTCTATCAAGAGTGTGTATGTGATATAGACTTGAGCAATCCACCAATCTATTCTATCCTTTACATTTTAACTAAAACAAATAAAAATCTTATACCTAGACACAAGTCTTCATCCTCTTGAAGTCTTCACTTGAAGGCTTCTCATCTTCTTGACTTGGTCCAAATGCAATCCACCGAGCTCATCTCTAGATGTGTTCTTGATGCATAGGCTCGTGAATCAACCGGTGCTAGCTTCCAACTTGTCTTTAAATCCTTTGTTGAAGCTCCACACCTACTAAGATCTTGATAATGAATCTGTCACTAATTAAACACAAGATCATTAGTAATCATAACTTCATGAGTTGATCATCATCAAAACTAGGGTGATAGGCCTTTGGGCCAACAATCTCCCCCTTTTTGATGATGACAAAACTCATGACGTTATATATGCATGGATTAAAGTAAAGCTTCAAAGAAGCTCCCCCTTAACTCATGCATACAAAATAAATAATAAATATGATCATGAAGCACATGAATATAGATGCAAATATGGAGATGCAACAAGCATAAATCAAAATCTTTTTACTCCTATTTGCATAAATCAAAACACATATGCATAAATACAAATCTTAATTCCCCTTAAGTAAGAAGGACAAATACTTCTCCCCCTTAAGCAAGGAAATCATGCATATATATCAAAACAAAAACACAAATACTTCTCCCCCTTTTGTCAATCATCAACAAAGGGTTCAAAGTAAAATCAAATCAACAAATTTTCTCCCCCTTTATGTCAAAAATAAAGAAGTCAAGGAGGGGCAATACAAATCAAAAATTTGGAATTTTTCTCATCAGAACAAAATCATTAATTCTATTTTATCAAAACAAATTTTGAATTTTCTCTTTGATATCAAATAAAAAATATTGATACCATTTTAAAATCTAATGCATAAGCTTGAAAAATAAGATTTGAATTAAGCTCAACACATGAACACATGAAGAATTCGAACTAGTTAAATGAGAGTGTTTAACAACTAGTACGAAATCCTTCTATCAAGGAATAAATCTAAGGATTTTCATGAAATAGCAATGAAACACAAAACACTCAAACACTCTAATCTATAAAGTCCAAATAGTTTCAAAAGAAGTGAGTGTACTAATGTTATGTGAAACATGGCATCATGAAAATGGCAATAAGGTACAATATTCCTTAGAAAATCATAAACATCAAAATCATCTCACATTTTTTATTAAATCATTGAAAACAAAATCTATATGTCAAGATATATGTATGTTTTAACAATACATGAAATATACATACATATCTCTTAAACTCAAGTGAGTCTATATGAATGGATTTGCATTGAAGGCAAAAGACTCAAGAGTTATACATGTATATTTTAAGGTTTGGCAAAATACACATATACATGAAATAAAAGGCACATGATCATAAATCAAATCCAAAAGGTGAACATAAGTTTAAATATGTATGAATCATCAAAACTAAGCAATACAAGTACATTTCAAGGGTTCAAATAAGCATTTAAGCACACTTACTAATAGATCTTTTTGAGGCCCATGATATGTTCAAGTATAAATCCTAGTGTTGACAAAAACTAACATATAAACTAATATTCAAATCATGAAGCATTAAATTTTAAGAAAAATTGAATCATGTGACAATCTCAAAAACTATTTGAAGAATACATAACTAGTATAAATTGTTTTTGAAAACTAGTTAAAGATCCTTCAAATATGTCAAATCATATGTTTTTCATGAATGAGACTAAGTACATAAAAAATCCAAGCACTCATAGTCCATAAAGCTCATAAATATATTTTTGAATAAAAGATGAGTGTTCAAAGGTTATGTAAATAGCATTTTCATGAAAGTAGTCATTCAAGCTCAAAAAGATCATAAATCACATTTTGTTTTACACATGTTTTAATCTTTAATACAAATCAAAAACATGAAAAATCATCAATTTTTTATTATTTATTTAAAATACTAATCTTCATGGTATATGTATGATTTATCCAATTCTAACAATATGCATACATATCCCAAATCTAAAAGAGTCCAATATATATTGCATGAAGGCAAATGACTCAAGGGTATACATGTATATTTATTAGATTTGAATTAAACACACATATACATGAAGTAAAATCAAAGATAGGCATAACAAGTATAAATGACCGAATCATCAAAACTAGCCTATACACATGCATATAGTGGATACAAATGAGCATGAAGTCCAAATATATATGAGTCAATTGTAGTTCACTATACATATATGTATAAATGCAAGTTTTGACGCATTCTACATTTAAGCATGTAAATGCCACAAGAAGCACCATAAAATCTTAAAACATGAACATGCTATGAATGATATTATGAAAATAAAAGCATGTACATAAATAAAATAGGAGTTTAGAAATTGTTACCAACTCCAAAGCTCCTAGCATGGTGGTTGATCCACCAAATCTCCTTGATAGCGATGCAACCCAAAAGTATATCCATCATGTCCAAGTGCATCCACTACCAAGGTACCATCCCTCTCACGTTTTGTGAGAGCCCTCACCTACATCACAAGCAAAAGGTGGGGGTTTTGGTACCCATATTTTCTTGGGTCCTTTGGGGTTAGCTTTATTATAAGGAACCCAAAATCCTTTAGACATAGCAAAATATAAGTTATGCTTCTTATCAAAACAATATTTTGCTAAATGGCCTTTGCGACCACAATGTGTACAAGTGTACATCCTATCATGATGCTTATGAGTGTGATTGTGATCGTGATGTGCAACATAAGCATGATGTGTATGTGCATGAGCATGTGGAACTTGTTTCTTTTGAAACAAGGATTCCAATCTAGTATGATTGAATGCACAAGAGTTCAAAGTTGAACTCAAATTCTCCATTTTATTTTTCAAATTCTTAATCTCATTAGTTGTGGCATGAAAAGCATGATGAGATAAAGAATCATTTTTCTTTTTCTTTTGAGAAACAAAATCTTTTTCTTTTTCAATAAATTTTCTTTTCAAAGATTTATTTTCTTGAAAAACTTCTTCTCTTTGTTTTTCCACCAAAATGATTTTATCCTTCAAAATAGTGTTCCCTTCACAAAGATCATTCAATTTTGAAAGTAAGGAAACATTTTCATTTTTCAAATCTTTATTTTCTTTTTCTAAACATGCAAGTTTATTTCTAAAAGAATCATTTTCTACATGCATGCAATTAAATTTCTTTTTCAAACTTTTGTTATCTTTTTCTAAGCATGCAATGTTATCTCTAAATGAGTCATGTTCATTATGCATGCAAGCAATGTCCTTTTTCAAATTTTTATTTTCTTTCTTAATTATGTCATATCTCTTAAGCAATAATTGACAAAATGTAGAGAGCTCATCATATGACATACTATCATCTTCTACCTCGGATTCGGTAGTTACCTCAAGGGGGTTATCCCCTTGGACCATGTAGCACTTGTTGGAGGTGTCGCTTCCAACATCCGAATCGCTCCCGGCATAATATAGATCCTTTTCGCCAAGGGAGGTGATGATGTTCCAAGCTACAAAAGCCGATTCAATGTTAGAAACCCTAGATAAATAATCATCATTTAGGGTACATTTAAGAGCATGAAGGGCTTTTGCATTAGCCTCAATGTACTTGCTATTTGAACAATAATCATTATTAGTAGTAGCAAGATAAGCATGAATTCCTAAGGCCTTGAGGTACAATGACATCTTAACCTTCCAAGTTTGGATGTTAAGAATATCAAAGGTGGGTGGTGACATGAAGTCCATGGTGAGGTGTGTGTGTACAAAAATATTGTGATTAGCCCAAAAGAGGATCTTTAACTCTTAGGTTGTTAGACCCAATATCAAGAGCACTAGCTCTGATACCAATTGAAAGATCACCTAGAGGGGGGGTGAATAGGTGATGGCTAATCTAATGGTCACTTATTAACAAATAATGCGGAATTAAAACTAAGTTGACCAAATTAAACTTCTTTTAATTAAACATTTATGTATAACACAAGAGTGTTGCCGAATTCCCCTTGCGAGGCTCTGGACAAGCTCCTCTAGATTCCCCTTGAATGGGTTGAGGTGCCGCGTTGGCTCTCTTGGTTGAATACTAGTGTTAACAACAATCCCAAGCAAGTATAGCAATTTAAGCACAAGGGTATATCAAGCATATAAAGTAAAGACAATGAAAGTAATGCAAGATATAAAAGAGACAAAGAGAGAAAGAGAGCAAGAGTGAGCAATCGCAAACACAAAGGGTTTGTTTCAAGGTTCGAGCACACTTGCTCTACATCCCCGCCTTCGACACACGAAGGATTTCCACTATGCACGATCCAACCGGATCTCTCCTTGGTGCCGCAACACCTACAAGCCCTCGGACTCCTAAGTCCCTTACACACCACAAGCCCACCGGCTCGTCGAGGCCGCACCTCAAGCTACAAGTCCTCACTAGGACCAAACAACACCAAGTCCTCACTAGGACCCGAAACAAACCGCGAACACAACCGTCCGCCTTCTCAAAGAACAAAAAATGATCTCTTGGTGATCTAAACACTTGATCACCAATTACAAACTCTCACTACAACTCTCCAATAGGATAGATATGACAATGGATGCTCAAGTGTAGTGTGAGAAATCAAGGAAAAGAACTATGGTGAAAAACTCAAGAAATCACTTTTATCACTCTTGATAAATTCTTCCTATTTGATTGGAAGTATTTGCTCTCAAATATGTGGAGAAAACTTTCTGAAAAGAATGGGAAAAACTGGACTAAAGCTCTCCTAAAATCTTGGCTCAAAACAATGACAAAACCCCCTTTTATAGAGGCCAGAAAAATCTGACCGTTGGGCTCTGTCAGAGCTACCGGTCGACCGGTCCGGTCGACCGGCAACGGTCAAAAATCCGACCGTTGCAGCCTCCGGTCGACCGGCCCGGTCGACCGAGCAACTGGAGAAGAGAGTAAACTCTCTGTTGGTCGACCGGCCCGGTCGACCGATAATTCCCGAGAGCAAAGCTCTCTTAAGCGGTCGACCGGTCCGGTCGACCGTCCTCCAGTGCACACAGGCGTGCACGCTGTGCACGTCCAGTCGACCGACCCGGTCGACCGGCCACTGTCAGTTTTGAAAAATCAGAACTGCCAGAACCTGAAAATTTGGGATTAAAGGATAGGTCTTTTTGGCTTAATAAAAATCCCATAAATACTTAGAAATTCTACAAAAATAGTTTTATGATATAGAAACATGCTTGCACAAAATCAAGGCATGTTATTGAAGATTTGACTATTTTTGTAACTTGGAAATATTGGCTCATAATAAAAACTGTTTTTCTAAAACAACATGTTTTTCCAAATTTCCATCAAATACAAAAACAAGATACACTTTAAAGCATAGTGTGTGTGGATATGATCCACTACACAATCAAGATGACATATCTAGTTTTTGACAATAGGCTCTAAGCATGGTTTTGGATATAAGATATGTAAACTATGAAATACCAAAAATCAAATTGTATTTTATCACAAATAAAAATCTTTTCTTAAGTAGGAAATTCTTTTATGAAAATCATTCTATCAAGAGTTCTATCAAGAGTGTGTGTGTGATATAGTGTGTGTGGATATGATCCACTACACAATCAAGATGACATATCTAGTTTTTGACAATAGGCTCTAAGCATGGTTTTGGATATAAGATATGTAAACTATGAAATACCAAAAACCAAATTGTATTTTATCACAAATAAAAATCTTTTCTTAACTAGGAAAATCTTTTATGAAAATCATTCTATCAAGAGTTCTATCAAGAGTGTGTGTGTGATATAGACTTGAGCAATCCACCAATCTATTCTATCCTTTACATTTTAACTAAAACAAATAAAAATCTTATACCTAGACACAAGTCTTCATCCTCTTAAAGTCTTCACTTGAAGGCTTCTCATCTTCTTGACTTGGTCCAAATGCAATCCACCGAGCTCATCTCTAGATGTGTTCTTGATGCATAGGCTCGTGAATCAACCGGTGCTAGCTTCCAACTTGTCTTTAAATCCTTTGTTGAAGCTCCACACCTACTAAGATCTTGATAATGAATCTGTCACTAATTAAACACAAGATCATTAGTAATCATAACTTCATGAGTTGATCATCATCAAAACTAGGGTGATAGGCCTTTGGGCCAACAATACAATTTGAAGTGAAAGCATACATACATAAAAATATATATGAGTATACAAGAAATGTCAATATTGATACCAATTGAATGAATTCAATGATACCAATTGAAACAACAATAATATCAAGAGTATATCTCATATTTCCTACCACCCAATCATATTCAAGTTTAAAATGATTTTCACTATAAAGCATACATGAGCATGATCTCCCATCCAACCGCCCTTAAGAAGGTAGGGGTTTTCAAAAATGGATTTGAAAGTAAAGTATATTTAAAAACTCTACCATAACGAAGAATACTGTAACTAGTTAAATGAAAAATCTTCTAAACTAGTACGAAATCCTTCAAGTAAGGAATAAAACATAAATATTTTTCATGAAAAATGAAACTCACAAGATAGCCAACACTCAAAGTCAATGAAGCACAAAAATGACTCATGAAAATAAAACATGAGTAAACATGAAAGGTGAGTGTACAAGTAAATTGTGAAGAACATAATCATGAAAAGTAGACAATAAGCTCATTTGAAAATTCCTTAAACATGAAAACATGAAAAACTAGATTTTCATTGAAACAATTCATACTCCAAAGCATATGTATGTTTTGACAAAACAAGAAGTATACATACATATCCCAAAACACAATTTGAGTCCATAATAAAGATTTGCATGAAAAGCAAATGACTCAAGGGGTATACATGTATATCTTAAGTTTTAGCAAAATAGACATATACATGAAGTAAAAACACATGATCATAAAAACATGAGTAAAATAGGAATACAAGTTAAAATGCATGAATCATCAAAACTAGACTATACTAACACATCTAATGGGTACAAATAAGCGTTCAAGTACAAACATATAATGATCTATTTGTGGCCCACTACATGTACAAGTATATACCTAGTTTTAATAAAAACTAACATCTAAACAAGTAATCAAATCATGAAGCATAAAAAAAGATATGAATCCACATAAACATAATCATTATGTAAATCCTCATGTTATTAGAACTATGATAAACATGATAGCTAAACATATGCGAGAGCACAAAATAATGGTCCATATTAAACATGGGTGTCTCAAATGCTATACATGCATGTCAATGATCTAATAATCATGGCATTATCATAATAATCTACAAACATCAAAAACATGCTACAAAACAAATGAAATGAAAGCATGTAAGCAAATGGGAGTTAGAGATCGATACCAAAATCGATGAGGGCACCTCTCTAGTTCTCCAAACCACGGTGGTCCTCCCACCAAACTCCCCTTGAAGTGATGCATCAAGCACGGAACGCATCCACTTCAAGGCACCGCTACTCTCACGTCATGCGAGAGCCCACACCTACATCAAATACAATAGGGGTGATTTTTGGTACCCATATCTTTTTGGGTCCATGGGGATTAGTACCTTCTCTAACCCAAACAAATTTATTTGCTAAATTTGAAACATGTATACGATCATAGCAAAATTTAGCAAGGTGGCCCTTACGTCCACAATATGTACAAGTGAACACATGAGCATACATGGTGTGATGGTGGTGACCGTGGGTAGCATGTGTATGCCGTGATGGGTGTGCATGCAAAGATGGAACTTGTTTCTTTCGAAACAAAGATTCGAAACGTGTATGGTTCATGGCACATTGGCTCAAAGTGGAGCCCAAACAATCAACACTCTTCTTAAACATAGATATATCATTTTCAATTAAAGAAGAGGTGGCACATGCAATAGGTGAACTATGTGAAGCTACCCTAGCATGGCAAACATGAGAATCAATTTTATTTTGCAAAGAATTATTTTTCTTTAAACACATTTCTAAATCCTTAGAAATGAAAGCAATTTTCATTTTTAAAGAATTATTCTCTTTTACAACAAAATCTACTTTTAAAGACAAGTTTTAATTTTTCTTTAAAACAACATTACAATCATTTTTAGATTTCAAAAAATTATTTTCTTTTAGTGCAAGATCAAGTTGAGATTTCAATGAATCCCTCTCATTAGAAATCTCTACTTTATCTTGCAAAACCAAATCAAGTCTTGAACATAAATCCTTATTTTCTTTATTAAGTTCAAAACTCTTCTTTTTCAAAAGATTATATTTTTCTATCAATTTTTCACAAACAATAGAAAGTTCTTCATTCAAAGTAATTAGATCCACATAATCATCACATGAAGAACTAGCATCATTACAATCTAATTGAGATTCCGAAGATACCTCAAGGGAGTCATTCCCTTGGACCATTAAGCATTGTGACTCGGATTCTCCACTAGATTCATCCTCCGGTTGGATTTGCAATTGAAGCTTGGAGGTGGAGGTGGTCAACTTGTTCCACACTACAAAAGCGGAATCAAGGTTAGAAACAAGCTTAAGATAATATTTATTTAGTGTGCTTCTAATAGCCTCAAGGGCTTGTGCATTGGCCCCAATATAATTGCGGTTACCAAGATAACATTTCTTGGTAGCGGCAAGAAAAACATGCAAGCCTAGGGTTTTCAAATACATGGACATCCTATATTTCCATATGTCAATGTTGGAGACATCGAACATGGGAGGTGACAAGCAATCCATGAGTGTGTGCAAACAGATATACGTGCAAATGCAAATGATAGATTAGCAAGTCCAAGATCACACTCCTAGGTGGTTAAACCAAATATCAGGAGGGGAGGCTCTGATACCAATTGAAATCACCTAGGGGGTGAATAGGTGATATGGCTAATCTAGAAGCTAAATGCGAAAGCTAAAACAAATTTGCAACTACACTTAGTACAACCAACGAGTGTAGCCGAATTTCCCGTGAAGGGCTCTGGACTAACTCCTCTTGATTCCTCTGAATAAGAGTTGAGGTTCTATATGAAGCTCTCGTGGTTAAGTACAAGTGAGGCACACACAAACAAACCAAGTATATAATATGAATGAGCAATATGAATAGATGCAAGGCACAATAAAAAAGAGAGAGAGTTGAGAGTCAATGGATCAAACGCAAAGACAAAGATGTGTTTCGAGGTTCGAGCCCCTAGCTCTACGTCCCCGCCTTCACCGAGAAGGATTTCCAATCCACTAACTCGTCCACCTAGGACTCCCACCGAGGGAACCTCCACCGAGGAGGATTTTGTACAACAAGGGAGTACCGAACTCCTCTCTCAACCAACAACCTCCACCGAGGCAAACACAATCACCACCTCAACAAGAGGGGTAGGCCCTTAGCCAAACAACCACAATCCACCTCACCAAGAGGGATACAAAACCAATCTCCAACTCTACCTCACACTAGAGGGAGCAAACAACAACCTCAACCTCTACCAAAGAGGGAGCAACCAACAAATGAGGGTTTACAACTTGGTGGTATCTTTTAACCACAAACAATTCCTTTTTCCCACAAAATAATGATCCTAATAGAATAGGATAGAAGATAGCTCAAGTGTGGAAAACTAAGAGTTTGGAAAACAAAAACTCAAAGAAAAATACTTGAGAAAACTCTTTGTAAAAGATAGAAATGAATAACAATACAAATCTCCCAAATTTCTATTTTATTTGATTTTTTCAAAAACTCTAAAACAAATAAGATGAATCCTTTTTGGCACTAAAACTCTTTTGAAAACTTGTTTAAAACACAAGAAAGCTCTGGAATTTTTGCTCTTAAAAACATGGCCAAAATCCCCAAGAAATGGGGCTTATATAGGCCCCAAACAAATATAGCCGTTGGCTGAAATTTTTCAGCCAGAACAGCTGGCGATCGACCGCCAACGGTTAAAAATATGACCGTTGGGCGCCAGCGGTCGACCGGCCGGTCGACCGAAATTTTACAGAGAGCAGAGCTCTCTGGCCGGTCGACCAGCCCAGTTGCCTGGCCAAACGTGCACAAGGCTGTGCACGTCGGTCGACTGACCGGTCGACCGACTCTGGGTCCCGGTCGACCGGCCGGTCGACCGCCAGAGCCTGGCAGCTAGGTTTCTGGGACAGAAAACAGGGTTTAAAATAATTCTAAAAATTCTTATAAATCTTCTAAAAATCCATAAAAAATAGTTTTATCATATTACATGGATATACAAACATGTGATAAATATTCAAGACAAATATCAAACATTTTGAACCATTTTTGTGTCTTGCAAATATTATCAAAAACCAAAAACTGTATTTTACCAAACTTGGAATTTTCAATAGGAAATCTGATTTTTCCTAAAACTCATAGAAATACAAAAACATGATATTTGAACATTATTAGGCATGTTGCATATGGACATAGGTCCAATATACAAGAAACAAATATATATCATAGTTTTTGTCTTTAATTCCAAAATAATGTTTTGTTAAAAATACCAAAACAATTAAACACATGAATAGGTATATCAAACTAAGTTTGTATAAGTCATCTAAGCATGTATGTATATAGAATACATCTAATATACATAAAAACAAAGTAAACTTGTTTTGATCTACTATTCATGAAAACCAATATCCAAAAACATAAAACTTTTGTGTGTTGTGAACTTGAGCATATCAACTATCTAATCTTTACAAATGGATCTAAACATACTAAACTATGGATACCTAAGTCTTCTTGACGATCTTCAATCCTCAAGTCGACTCGATCCAAAACGTGATCCACCGAGCTAGACTCCAACGAGTGCTATGTATGATCTTGATGCTCGGGCTCTGGAATCACCATGTGAAAGCTTCCAAACTCCTTGTTGAAGCTAATCACCAACTAATATCTTGGTTAATGATCTGAAACTAAACATCACAAGATTATTAGTAAACATAACTACATGAGTTAATCATCATCAAAACTAGAGTGGAAGGCCTCTGGGCCAACAGACCTGACTGTGCAGGTTGACCCACGGATTACTCTGCGTCGGGATCAAGGTTGTGGGGAGAGCAATGTCAGGGGCAATAAGAAGGATAAAATAGGAAATAAAAATATATAAACAAGTGATGGTTAAGAGAAATCAGTTTATGTTGATGCGAATGATGTTGTAGCAAATTAAATTATGATGTTGAGTCTAATTATGAAGCAAAGTAGGTGGTTGTAACAAAATATTCCAAAATTAATTTATAAGAATTAAAAAACACAATGAAAAATGATAGACTAAAACGAAAACAAAAACAAAAGCATATGGAAAATTCTTAAATCAAATGGTTTTTTTTCTTTTCTTTTCTTGGCTAAAACAAAAAAAAAGAATGGGTTTCCCTTGTAAAAATGGATTGGCTATGGTCCATAACACAAAGTTCTCTATTCAAATTGACAAGATTTTCAAGACAGAATAATTAACCAGTTAACCCCACTCAAACCCATCCAAAACACTCAGAAAACTTAACCAAAATACAATTTTTGCCCAAAAATCTAATTTTCATTTCAAACCGAGTCCTAAATTCTAAACTTTGTACTTCTGTCTCAAAATCGGCAACAAGAATTGCAGAAAAGAGTGCTAGATATGAGTTTGAATTTTGGAGGAAAAATTTGAGTTTCTCTTAATTTGCCTTGATTTTTGTACCATATTGAAGGAGGGGACATGGGAGATTGAGTGGTATATATATCAACTCCTTCATAGTCTACTGTTATGAGTGTTGGGTCTTGGGTCGCCTTGCCAAACATGTCGAACCGGGTCATACGGAGTTCGGGTGGCGGACGCCAACCACTTGCGGACACGAATGCAACTCCGAACTGCTACATTTTATTTTAATTTTTTTCTATTAATTGAAACAACTACAAATTTATTCTCATCTTCTTGCCTCCTCACAAAATTATTTGGTGGGAAAAATTGAAGATCGACGTGTAAATTCTTTATTTGATTGTAAAGAAAATTACAACGGATCAATAATCCTTTTACAAGAGAGGGGAGATATTCAAGCCCAAATCTCCCCTTTGTTTAATGTCGGGTTCTTGATGTGGCGTTAGAAAGTGAATTTTATTTTCCATTGACCGGGTGAACGTCAGGACCTCCTGGTAATCCTCTCTTTAGATGGTGGACGAAGTAACACAGCTTCTGTCCAACAAGAATCTCAAAGAGACTGCAGGCAAAAACAAACTTGAACGCAGCAAGTTGTTAGAAGAGTTAAACTCTCTCTCTCTCTCTTTTTTAGCTAGGGATCTTGATCCTTCTACGGCTTACAACCAAAGTTCTTCTGACCAAAGAAATTTCCCCCCGACCCCTCTTCCATAGCAAACTGGGCTATTTATAGAGGTTTCAGGGGGTAAAAGGGTCCTCTAAAAACACTCCATAATAGGGATTAACTCCCTCATTACGTGGGCAGTAATTGACCCAGTAATGAGGGCAGTTATAACCAAGACGCGGGGTCTGAGCTTCGCGTTTTGTTGCTGAAGTAATGCTTGAGAAACGCGAACTTTCAATTCTGTGTTAAGCTTCAAGTGAGACGCGGGCTTCAAGCTCTGCGTCTGGGTGGGACGTCTGAGATGCAAGTTCCAATCTCTGGATCTTGGCCACTGCAGTAGGGCAGAGACGCGAGTTTCGACCCTTGCGTCTTGATGCTTCAGTGATACTGAGACGCGACTTTCGAGCTCTGCGTCTTGGTTATTAAGACGCGGGTTTCAACCTTCACGTCTTGATGCTGCGCTAGCGATTGTGTTGCTTTGCGTCTAGAGGTAGGACTTTATTTTCTGATGACTTATCTTTAATGATTTTTTAGACAGCCTACAGAACCCCCTCCAAAGTTTTCGATATTCCGCGGTTACCTGGGACGGATTTTGAAATACTTTGGACTCTGGTTGAATTCATACTTCTCATGATTGGACTGACAATCATTAGAGATACTCTGAGCTTAATCTTGTCTGGAGTATGGTCTTCGTGAGTGTACTGTAAAACCCTTCGAAGCCACCATAGATGATCGTGGTGAGTGTCTAGATACGCAGTCCAGACCTCCTCAGTGCTCTGAGCTGGTTGTTGGTGTACTGTTGAACCAGGGGTAAACAGTCGTCTGCTTGTGTCAGTGTAGTATTGAACTGATTGCAGAAGTAAAGAGTAGATGCAAGTCTTGTAAACGCAGGGGTCATGATATTTTAGAGACGCAGTCCTCACTCGGAGTGGGGACACATCTATTAATTTTCTGAAGAAACGCGGCCTCTAGAGGGACGCTATCTTTGAAGTGGAGACGCAGCTCTTACCCTGTTGACTAGACGCAACTTTGGCCTTGCTGAAGAGACGCGACCTTTGGAGGGACGCGATTTTTGTTAAACGCGAGTCCCGCGTTTTGGGCGCGTTGCCACATGTCCGGCGGAGTTAAGGGGACATCCTTCCTTTGACGCGCGAAATTCGCGTCGTATTTAAAACGCACGCCACGCGTCGGGTGGGCCTCGAGACATGCGCCGCGTATCTCTATAGATCACTGTACCTATAAAAAACAATAGTCTTTCAAGAGTCATCATTAGACTCTTCTTCTTCTTCGCTGAGTATTATATCTAGGGTTAAGAAAAGCTTAAAGCTTTTTCCATTTCATCGTCTTCAATACCGATCTCTCGGTCAAAATGGCACCGAAGACCAACCTGCTTCCTCGTCCTTGAGCGCTATCGCTCCAGAGATTCAAGGGCGGCTCTTCCACGCAGGAAGCCCCCATTTCAGGTAGTAAAACCATCTGATTTGGTTTCCACCATTAAAGAGGCTTAAAGAGTTCTCTTAACTCTTAAGTCTCTTTTGAATGTGAACAACGTGAGGCTCATGCCCGTGTTTGATTTTCAGACGCTGCTCTTAAATTGGTAGGCAAGACGCGGGTTTGACGACCTCCGCGTCTTTGCTTCATCAACTTGAGTCCGTATCTATTTTTTGAACGCGGGCCTCGTTGAGCCCTGCGTTTTGAGCTCAATACTCAGAATTTTTTTTTTAAGTATGGGAGGTTCAGACGCAGACTTCCTATGATCCTCGCGTCTTTAAGATCAGGCGCAAGTTTCAGTGATTCTCGCGTCTGAGTCCAACACTTAGAAAAATTTCTAAGTTATGAATTTTGAAATGCAGGCTCCATGCAAGCCTCGATTTTTGAGTCTAGACACGGATTTTGCTGACTTCCACGTCTGGATTCATTCCTGCGTTTGAATTTCCAACATCTAGCCATTTTCTTTCAGATTTCTGACTAAATATTGTCTTCTTTGCAGTGCGATACTCTTCTAGCCCCATGTCCAAGAAGTGTCATTTTGGGCACGTAGGTGACGCTGATCGTAATTTGACCTTCGTGCTTCAGAAGACTGCTCCTGTGACTACTGGTAAGTCAAAGGAGCGAAAGGAGAGGATCTCCAAGACCAGTATGGTGACCCTTCGGGAGATTATCTCTGATGGGCTGTTCGAGACGGATTCCTGCACTCCGTTACGGAAGCCTACTTTCCTCTTTGGTGACGTCATTGAAGAGGATGATAGGATTCTGCATGACGGAGATTATGAGTAGCTCCGTCAGATAGGGGACAAGAGGTTCTTTCTTCCCAATATGGAGAGGATGTATTCCTTGTCCTATCTTCAACATATGTCCATTCATCGTGCGATGATTGGGATCTTTCCCGGTTTGTCTCCAGTATCTCTCTCGGCAGATTAGGTGCCAAAGAATTATACTCTACTGGCCATGGTAAAGATGTCTTTGGTTTATTTTTCGGGTAGTCAGGCCTAAGTATCTGAAAGGAGAAACCCCTCAGCTTGGCGCCACCTTCATCAATTAGTTTTTGAAAGTTAGGGGTGATTTTCCTGTTGACTTTCGTCCGCTCGGGTAGGTCCATTCTACCAACAAATCATGGTGGGGTAGAATGATTGGATTTGTTCTTGTCGAGCTCGGGTCTCTGCTGTAATAGGTGGGACTATATCATTTGGTTAGGGCCGTACAGTATGGCCTCCCTCAGAGTTCCCACAATTTTTATGGCGTCCTGGAGCATTATAATCCTCTGACGGGCACTTTTTTTACTCCAGTCGGAGACATGGGGCTCTCTCTTCATGAACTATATGAAGTCTCGGGGCTAGTTATGAGAGATGCCACTTATAAAGAATACGTCCCGACTTCTGAGGAGCTTCACCTCTTGAGGAAAGAGGACCCTCAGGTGTATGAGACATACTGGAAAGTGTTGTACCACTTCCACATCTGCGGGTAGATATCCTCCTGGAGGAACAGGGGTGTCAAGCAGATGTCCTGGGTGAGCTATCTGTTCAACGGCATAAATGAGAAAGATAGCCTAGTGATTAGTCTGGCCCCTTGCACTGACGAGGAAATTACTGAGAGGGTCAATGCCTCTACAAGCTCTTACACCACTGAGTCGAATGAGGACACTTTCAGATCTGATACGGTCTTTGAAAGTTTTCATCACCAGGCCCGAGTTCCCATTTCTGACCGGGCTCTATTGGCGGGCTTCCTCATGCTGTGGCTGAAGCGTTGTGTGCTGCCAACGCTGCCACATGAAGTAATCGTTGCTGATGTGGTGTACCCGGCGGTCTTGCTTGCCTACGGAAAATCTATCGTTCTCCTTCCAGCGATGGTGGCAGGAATTCAGAGTAGATTACGGGCTCTGGTCAAAAGCCTATGCCAAGTGGAGGCCATTGTAGATTCTGAGGGTAGGCAGTGGTCGATTCAGGGAAGGCCAAGGCCAAGAGTGAAGACCCCTAATCCCAGGATCGAGCTTCCATATACGTATCTGATGGCCTGGTACGTTATCCATTGCCCTTCACTGATGACGGCGGTGCCTTCCTCTGAAGGTTTTGTTCCCTTCGTGCAGAAGCTGGAGAATTCGAGCTGGTCTTGCTATTACATGTTCTGTGTTCGGAAATGCATTCTGAACATTTTGAACTATCAGCTTGACCGTTGCTTTCCTAAGATTGCTGGTGCGTCTTACGGGGATAAATTTGCTGATATTGTGGGACCAGATGATTTCACAAGGCTGCCATCGGGTGTCTTCTGGTGGCTGATCAATATTCGGCCTGGATATCTGATCTTCCGGCAAGGAAATTCATGTATGATCGAGCCTTACATGTCCAGTCATTTCGCTCGGCAATTCAGCTATGATCAACTATATGTCGGCAACCCCAACGCTGGCCTCTGCTTCAGCAAAAATTTATTTGAAGGTACTCGGACGTGGTACTACAGTGTAGCTGGAGGGACAAATTTATTTTCACCCTTCCTCACAAGACGCCCAATTGTCATACCAGCCTTAGTTTCTGCACCTGGTACTCCCTGGCTAGTAGGATGCCTGGTTTCAAAATAAATACCTCTTACATTAAGAGCATTAAGGCATCTTACGAAACCAAGTTAGAGTCCATCAAACGTATGCAAGGTATGAACGAGTATCAGGCAGCCAGAGGGAAACAGGAAGGGAAGCAGGGATGGGACCAAGGGCAGTAGCACCTAAGGGGCAACCTGCTAAAAAAAGTCAGCAGGCTGTGTTTAAATGTTCCCATGGCTCTGCTTCTAAGGGTGAGTCTATCCCGAAGAAGGCTAGGAGGGAATCAGAGACTGAAGCTTCGATGCCCAAAGTAGTTCCTCCTGGTGTTGAGGAGCAGGGGATGAAGAAGAAGAGGAGGAAGAAGTCCCTGTCCTTTGATCTCGCGGTCTGCGCAGCAGGGGCCCCATGATCCTAGAGGATGGAGAGCTCACGAATGAACCCGTCATGGTCGAAGTGGTCGAGCGACTGAAGTTGATTTGGTGGGGAGGGATGACGTTGAGATTCCGGGAATCTCGACTCAACCTAGACCTTCTTCTGCTCATGGGAGAAGGGCGGAGAGCAAATTGGGTCCCCCAGTGTATTGATGCCCGCCTCGCGAATTATTGATCCCAGCCCTGCTACTGGGGTACCAGTGGTAAGGTCTCGATTGTTGAGACTTCTTGTGTTGAACTATCGTCTTCATCGTCCGAAGAACATGGATATTATTCTGGCGAAGAAGTCAATTTTGGCGATGAACCCGCTCTTTCTGATACGAGCAAATTCTCACATATCTCGGAGGAAGAGATACAGGGATACGACCCTGTGATGGCTTTGTCGATAGCAAGGATCACCGCTACTGAAGGTATTTTCTTTGTACTCCTGAACTGATTCCCCATCAAGTTAGGAATGTGTTCTAACATTTCCTCTTGATTTTCTTCTACAGGGCTGGCTGCTGGTAGTGAAGCCACAACAACTTCTTCTCATATTGAGGAGATGATTCAGGAGCTGATCCAACAGGAGGGCCTTGAAGCTCCCGCTACCAGTATGCCTCATGATGGTGCAACCGCTGAGGTCGGGGAGCCTTCATCCTCAAGTGGTTTACTAGGAATTTGCCATCTTCAGATCCTCAACTTGATAAGAGAATACTGACGTGTTGGATACTCTCCTTTTTATCATTACCACTGACATTTAATGTTGTGGCTTGTAGAGAGCACTGGGATAGCTCAAGTAGAGGATCCTGCGGTAAGCATTGGCGCAGAGATAGTACAGTTCAAATTTCGGCCGGGGAACCCAGTGCCGTGGAGTTTGTTGTTGCTTCTGTTGCTGTGGAAGCTGCTACGACAATAACTATCCTGGAGGTATTAGCGACTACCTCAGTGTCTGACGAGCCTGTTATCGGTCTCACCCCTGCACAAGTTGAACTAGTTCCCGTCTCTTATTCTGTCATGGAAAGGGGGTCCGGGAGTACATCAGTAGGGCTATCTCCAGCTAATGACATCATGGAAGAGCTAACACGTCAAATGGTGTGATAATTTTTTACTTCCATGAGGTCCTGTATTGACTTGATCCTTTCTGGGGGTAGTTTCTTTGAGTTTGCCCGGATACTTCTCGAGAATCAGATCGAGAACATCGGTGATACTGGAAGTCCTTCGCAAGGTAGGGCGTGCCTGATGCTGGTTGAACAGCTGGGGAGCCACCTAAAGGAGCTCAAGACCCTGGAGAATGCTGGCACAATGGATGAGGCTCGGTCGACACTGAGTAAGCTTCTTGCCGCTCAAGAACATGAGCGAAAAGAGACAGGAGCAAATGGCTGAAGAAGCCCGCCATCTCTAGTACTTCCAAGCTGACCACTAAAGACTGATTGGCGATTCAAAGGAATCTGAAATCGTCATCTAGAGTGCAGAGTAAGTTATCACCACTGCTTGGATTACTATTGCCAGGGCGCAAGCCTTGATTGAGGCCAATGAGCAGAAACTTGTTGTTGCTAGAAAAAGGCTGGAAGAGCTGGAAACTGCCAGGACGCAGGTTCAAGAGCACCTTACTGCTCATTCCTTCAGGTTGGAGTCTCTTCAAGCGCAACTGGCTACGAAGATATTTTTGTCCGAGGAGGAGTTGCGGGTTCAAGCTCTGGTGGAGGCTGAAAGGGCACGTCAACACGAGATGTATCGCCTTCGGGAACAAATCCGTTCCTTGACGAAGCAGGATTATTAGCCTCCTTCTCCATTTTGTAGCACTCCTTTACTTAAATAAGAGTGTTTGTATTACTTTTATTATTTTTGAGTCAAATAGTAACAATTGTCCAATTTTTTTCTCGTCTTTATCCTTTCAGACTCTTTTGCTGCCTGGATGAACTCAGTTTTCATAGTTGTACTCCTTGACTGTTTATGGAAATGCAGTACTTAGTCATTTTGATAGGGTATGACCATGAATAATAAACTCAGGCTGTAATGAGTTCTTGAACGGGACGCGACTCTCATTTGCAGTGGAGACGCGGTTTTGGGCTTCTCCAGAATGACGCGAGGGTCTCAGCTGGTTGGTGAGGATGTGGCTCTGACTCAATAGAGACGCGACTCTGGTCCCTTGAGAGGGCGCAAACTCAAGCTGTACTGAGTTCATGATTGAGACGCGGCTTTCATTTGCGGTGGAGACGCGATTTGGGTCCCTCAAGAATGACGTGAGGATCTTCAGCTGGTTGGTAGGGACGCGACTCTGACTCTGACTCATAGAGCGACTCTGGTCCCTGAGAGGGCGCAACCTTGAAGCGCGAACCTGTGTTCTTGATAAAGGAGACACGGCCTTCAGATTCAGGACGCAGCCTTCAGGTCTTGTGAATGGGTGTGAACTCAAGACGCATTCCTTGAATAGTCATGAAAGGTAGACCCAATTCGCTGAGGAGACGCAGCTCTGGACTACTTCAGGAGACGCGGTTGTAACTCTTCAGTAGGAATGAAAGGAATACAGCCCTCGAGTTTATGAAAGGACGCGGACTTGTGGACGCGACCTCTGAGTCTGCGCCTGACGCAGCCTTCTAAGCGTCACATGCAGCCCGCCTTAAAGATCTTGTTGGATCTTTAAATGCCAAGTCAGCGTTGACGATTGGAGACTTGTGTTCTTCGATGTTTCCTGAAGTGGCAATCCACGCGTCAGCTCCTTATTGGACTTTGATGTTCGTGTGAGAATTAAGGCTGATGGCTTTGATTTTTATGCCATTAATTGTAAGCTTTATGGCTTGCCTATAAATAGGCCTCATCCCCTTAACAGTCTATTATTTAGACTGTTTCCCTTTGAGAGCATGCGCTCTGAGTGTCTTCGTCTTAATTTGTCCTTCTTCCCTTCAAGGCGATGTGTTTCAATGAACAACAAGAACTCAAATCTTTCATGCTTTCCTTAAATCTTCTCCAAAGATTACCACTGTCAAGTGATTTCAAGATAAAAAAGCATCACTTTAGGTGCTTTTTACGGCCGCGCCTTGATGCATAAAGTTCAACTTCTAGAGAATTCTTCCCGGGTAGGAACCATTTATCGTCATGAAATACTCAGCCCACTGAGTTTCTGTTTTCCTGTCCCTTGAAAAAATTCAGTCTCTTGATCTTCTCTTGAAATCTGACTGATGCGCCCGTGTTCAGAAGTCGCATCTTTCAGACTTCTTGATGAAGCGCGAGTTGACTGATGATTGTAGTTCATTTTTGCATCATCTTCCACCTCTATACTATGCATAATATCAATAAAAATCTGTTTTTTACTCTTTTTCTCTCTATTTTTGCAGGTCCATATTTTAATGGAGAGAGGCCCACAAATCCAAGCAATTATCAAGAATAAAAGGGGATTAATTAAAGCCCAAAAGAGAGCCCAAGTGTTGAGCCCAGGATCTGGAATCATCCACGCATCCAGTCAGCAATCTAGAAGATCCACGTGGCCAACAACCTGTAACAAACTCGCAACAGAAATCGTTGGCGCAATGGCCAAGATTCTGCCGCGGAAACGCGGCTCTGGCCGCGGATCCGCGGCAGTTATCTGGCCGTTGAGCCAGCGATTGATCCCCAGCTGTCTGATTCTGGAGCCTTCTTCTCCTGAGGCCTATAAATAGACCATCAGGGCCAGTACGAAAAAGAGAGGAGAGAATAGAGGAAAGAACTTGTAATTTTAGTTTTGCTCTAGGTTTTATTACTCTTAGTCTTCTTCTTCCTCCTAGAAATTCTGCAAGAGAGAGAGAGTGAGAAAGTGAAAGCTTGTAATCAAGGGGTGACAACTTGAAGCAAAGCAAGGATTAATCCAATCTACTTTCTCTTCTTTTGCAATTTCTAGCGCTTTTCATTACTTGCTTTATTTCATTCAAGCTTTACTTTCATAGCATAATGTCTTGTTGTTTTCTTTCTCTTGTAATGGCTAGCTAACTTCTTCTAACATGACTAGCTAACAACTAATCTTGCTAACTTCTAACTCTTGGGTGAATGCTAATTCTTAATCTTGCAAATGTTGAGTCTTTTTCATCCCCGATGGGTTACTTTCATTCTTGGCAATCTCTTGTTGTAATTCTCCATATGATTCATGTGTGCCTCATTTAAAGCCTTGTCTTTAGAACAATTGCCTTGATGGAACATGGAGATGGAACACCAAACATATGCTATTTGTTGTACAACTTTCTTACTTCAATGCTAACTTGTTGTATGGCTTTGAATGACTAATGAATTTTGTATCTTCTTCCTT
Organism: Agave tequilana; assembly: GCA_038442645.1. Taxonomy (NCBI): domain Eukaryota; kingdom Viridiplantae; phylum Streptophyta; class Magnoliopsida; order Asparagales; family Asparagaceae; genus Agave; species Agave tequilana. The sequence continues at coordinate 97,714 of JAVJIF010000997.1, forward strand.
AGCATCCCTTGAGTGACACTCCCGATTCCACCATGAAATTCTATCTTGAGAGCCGATGAAATCAATGAGGCTACAAGACAAGTCCAAGATGATCACCCATCCATCAAAGGGGAAAGTAACTTGACCAACAAGCAAGACAAACACTTGCCGATGAATCAACATGAGGCATGCTTCACCCTAACGGAGATTAGTAAGTTAGCAAGTTAGTAAGGTTAGCTAGTCATGGCTTTTTTCCATTCTACAAGTCTTTTGCAAGTTTTCTCTACTTTAGTTTTCTTCCTAAAAGCAATTCTTGTTTTCGACTTCTTTTCATTCTCTTTTCATCGCTTCTATTTTCATGTACAAAACCACAACCAATTCTTTCATCTATTTTTTCATGTCTTTTCATTCTTTTGAAACAAAGAAGAACTTTCGTTTGTCTTTCTTCAACATCAAACCGTAAAGCTTCCATCGTGAGCTCTCCTTATGGGTTCGACCCGTATAGCTTATGCTACTACGGTGATTTGGAAAGGAGTACATTACACATTGTGAATACACTTCGGAGTGATCAAGCACCTAAGGTTGACTCTAAACCTTCTCTCTTTTGTTGAATATCTGTGCGAATTCTACTCCACTTCCACTACTCTCCTTTACCTTATCAAATTTTTGGCGCCGTTGCCGGGGAGAGCAACGGTTTTGATTCAATTGAAGAACTAAACGAACTTTCTTCTCTTTTGCAGGTTACAGGTGAAGAAATAGGAAAACTAGCATTGCAGTGACATATAAGTGGCCCTGGCCTCTGCTCTAGAAAGCAGAGACCAGTTGCCCTCTGATTTGCCGCGATTCCACGGCCAAAGCCGCGGATCCGCGGCAAAGAAGAGTGAACTACTCACAATTTTCTGCAAGGTTGCTTGCTCTGCAAAATAACAGCTGCTGCAATACTTAATTCTTGTATGCTTCACCATATTCCTGCTAATAATCAACAGTAAAATATTGGTTGCAAAGTTAAAAATTGATTAGACGTTTGCATTTCTAGGCACGTGTCTTTTCAATTCATTTATTTTACTGTTGAAGAGTGCTGGAGCAAGGTACATGCGCATTGCATTTTGATTAGGACTCACTTCTTGGTTGATTTATATCGCTTTGAGTGAACCTTGTTTGTTTATATCGTACACTTGCACAAAATCGATTTTAAGGGCATTACCCAATAAATAAGATAAGGTGGGGATTTCATCACCCTTTCCTTGGCCCAAAAATCATTTTCAAGCACTCACAATCCCAAGCCTTTTAATAAAATCTGATAGACGTTGGCCCTAGGGACATCCGGACTCAGTAGGAGATCGGCTGAAGTTGGAAGTTATTTTTTTAGTCATACTCCAGTCAAATCAGTGTCTAAGGCAGGGGATTAAGAGGTTAAGCCTCGAAGATACCGTGGTTTGGCGTAATTAAGGCCCGTTGCTTACGCACGGATACCTCCCACCGTATTTTGCCCCTACCTGACTGATTAGCTGTGGTCTGATTCAAGCAACAACCTTCTTTGGTTCATCGAACAGTTAGGAGTCGTCTAGGTCCAGGAATCCTAGATAGCTTGGATTGATTTTTCTTTTCTTGTTTGTTATTTTCATTTTTTTGCTTTTCGCTGGTGTGATCGGTGAACGTTGTTTGTGATTGTACATGCAAGAGTGGTTCAGGGATTCAAATTCTGCAAGACTTGTTAGATTTTCTACACTTGCACATACACCACCTCTTGACACAAACCCAATAATGGAAAACAACATTTCAGTTCAAGATAGATTCTACCCGATTCGCACTTCGCTTCCGTCATGCATTCTTCTCCCTGTTACCAATGGAAATCATTTTGAGCTGAAACCACAATTCATCAATACACTTCCCGATTCCATGGTTTAGAGTCTGAGGACGCGTACTTCTTCATTTGAGAGTTTGAAGAAGTATGTGTAATGATGAGAATTTCCCAATTGACTGAGGATGCTGTTAGGTTAAGGTTCATACCTTTTGCGCTGAAGGACTTAGCTAAGAAATGGCTTTACAATCTTCCCGCCAGTTCGATATCTTCATGGGATGATTTTGTAAAAGTATTTCTTAAGAAATTTTATCCCATTCATAAGACAGCCCTCATGAGAAAGAACATCATGCAATTCAAGTAGGAATCACACGAACCCTTCTGGAAATATTTTGAGCGTTTCAAAGACCTTCTAGCCTTATGTCCTCATCACGGCATAGAGAAATGGCGTCAGTGCCAAATTATCTATGACGGACTTGATTATCAAACGAAAACACTCCTTGAATCCATGTGCCAAGGGAAATTTTTGAAGAAAGATGAGAATCAAGGGTGGGATCTCTTTGAAGCCTAGCTGAGAAAACTATTCAGTGGGAGTCATGCTCAGATAAACCCACTCCCACTACTTTCAGAATCGGTATGCATTCCATAGAATCCTCTATAGCTGCTGAAGCCAAGATCACACAATTAATGAAGAGGATAGAACTGCTTGAATCACAGGAACATTCTGTTGTTAATCAGGTCAACCCATCATCGATGGTCAAACCGGATTGCACCTTTTGTCATGACCTCAACCATGTATTCGAGGAATGTCCAGTATATCAGTCTCAATCATATCAGGAGAATATGAATGCTACTTATACCAGACCCCATCACAATCCACACTCCAACACGTACAATCTGGGATGGCGAAACCATCCAAATTTTTCGTCGAGTCAGTCTGGTCCTGAGCAACCTAGGCCATCATTTCAAAATCAATATCATGCTCAGCCCCCTCAACACAGTTTCAATCGAAATTCACCGAACTTTCATCCATATCAAAGTCCACCACAGTCACAACCTTATCAAAGTCCACCACACTACCAATCACAATTCCAGTCTCCATACAACCAACATCCACCCCAGAATGATTCGAATGACAAACTATCAAAGTTGGAAAAGATGATAGAAACCCTAGCAAAGACCCATCAACAGGATATGAACAAAGTACAGGTCCAGATTGGGCAACTGACTAATCTTTAAGTGGGAGACAACAGGAACGTTTCCAAGCCAGCCAGTGCCCAATCCCAAAAATCACTTCCCTTTACATGAAGTGGAAGACACGGGCCCCAGTCATTGTAATGCTATTCATATCCTAAGATCTGGAAAACAGGTAGATAATAGGGTTTCTACTCAACCATCCCATCCAGTACCAAATCTACCCCTCCAGTTCCAAAGTCAACACTCCAGTTCCAGTACAACCAACTCTGATAATCCATCTTCTAGTGCTGAGCCATCAAAAGCCAAGGGAAAAGAGAAAGTCGATGAGCAACCTTATACCTAAGGCAACATTTCAAATTTGGCCAAATCACAAATTGAATGCTCATATGGAGAAAGATAGAAAAATGTTTAACAAGGTCCAAATCAATGTCCCTCTTCTTGATGCCATACAACAAGTGCCATCATATGCAAAATTCTTAAAGGAAATGTGCACCAAGAAGAGGAAAACACAAGTCCCTAAGAAAGTCTTCCTGGCATCACACATCAGCGAGTTGTTCACTGGGCCCATTCCTGTCAAATACAAGGACCCAGGGAGCCCGACCATATCTTGTGTCATAGGACAGACTACCATCAATAGGGCACTGCTTGATTTGGGGGCCAGTATCAATCTCCTGCCTTTTTCTGTGTATCAACAATTAGGGTTAGGTGATCTCCGCCCGACCTAAATGACGATAGAACTGGCTGATCGCTCTGTCAAGAGACCCAAGGGAGAAATTCACGATGTCCTTGTCAGAGTTGGGGAGTTCATTTACCCTGTGGATTTTGTAGT